>OX155905.1:21025697-21180374 GCA_944588485.1 Phosphuga atrata
ACAAGACTAGACAGACAAGACTAGACAGACAAGACTAGACAGACAAGACTAGACAGACAAGACTAGACATACAAGACTAGACAGACAAGACTAGACAGACAAGACTAGACAGACAAGACTAGACAGACAAGACTAGACAGACAAGACTAGACAGACAAGACTAGACAGACAAGACTAGACAGACAAGACTAGACAGACAAGACTAGACAGACAAGACTAGACAGACAAGACTAGACAGACAAGACTAGACAGACAAGACTAGACAGACAAGACTAGACAGACAAGACTAGACAGACAAGACTAGACAGACAAGACTAGACAGACAAGACTAGACAGACAAGACTAGACAGACAAGACTAGACAGACAAGACTAGACAGACAAGACTAGACAGACAAGACTAGACAGACAAGACTAAACAGACAAGACTAGACAGACAAGACTAGACAGACTAGACAGACAAGTCTAGACAGACAAGACTAGACAGACAAGACTAGACAGACAAGACTAGACAGACAAGACTAGACAGACAAGACTAGACAGACAAGACTAGACAGACAAGACTGGACAGACAAGACTATACAGACAAGACTAGACAGACAAGACTAGACAGACAAGACTAGACAGACAAGACTAGACAGTCAAGACTAGACAGACAAGACTAGACAGACAAGACTAGACAGACAAGACTAGACAGACAAGACTAGACAGAGAAGACTAGACAGACAAGACTAGACAGACAAGACTAGACAGACAAGACTAGACAGACAAGACTAGACAGACAAGACTAGACAGACAAGACTAGACAGACAAGACTAGACAGACAAGACTAGACAGACAAGACTAGACAGACAAGACTAGACAGACAAGACTAGACAGACAAGACTAGACAGACAAGACTAGACAGACAAGACTAGACAGACAAGACTAGACAGACAAGACTAGACAGACAAGACTAGACAGACAAGACTAGACAGACAAGACTAGACAGACAAGACTAGACAGACAAGACTAGACAGACAAGACTAGACAGACAAGACTAGACAGACAAGACTAGACAGACAAGACTAGACAGACAAGACTAGACAGACAAGACTAGACAGACAAGACTAGACAGACAAGACTAGACAGACAAGACTAGACAGACAAGACTAGACAGACAAGACTAGACAGACAAGACTAGACAGACAAGACTAGACAGACAAGACTAGACAGACAAGACTAGACAGACAAGACTAGACAGACAAGACTAGACAGACAAGACTAGACAGACAAGACTAGACAGACAAGACTAGACAGACAAGACTAGACAGACAAGACTAGACAGACAAGACTAGACAGACAAGACTAGACAGACAAGACTAGACAGACAAGACTAGACAGACAAGACTAGACAGACAAGACTAGACAGACAAGACTAGACAGACAAGACTAGACAGACAAGACTAGACAGACAAGACTAGACAGACAAGACTAGACAGACAAGACTAGACAGACAAGACTAGACAGACAAGACTAGACAGACAAGACTAGACAGACAAGACTAGACAGACAAGACTAGACAAGACTAGACAGACAAGACTAGACAGACAAGACTAGACAGACAAGACTAGACAGACAAGACTAGACAGACAAGACTAGACAGACAAGACTAGACAGACAAGACTAGACAGACAAGACTAGACAGACAAGACTAGACAGACAAGACTAGACAGACAAGACTAGACAGACAAGACTAGACAGACAAGACTAGACAGACAAGACTAGACAGACAAGACTAGACAGACAAGACTAGACAGACAAGACTAGACAGACAAGACTAGACAGACAAGACTAGACAGACAAGACTAGACAGACAAGACTAGACAGACAAGACTAGACAGACAAGACTAGACAGACAAGACTAGACAGACAAGACTAGACAGACAAGACTAGACAGACAACACTAGACAGACAAGACTAGACAGACAAGACTAGACAGACAAGACTAGACAGACAAGACTAGACAGACAAGACTAGACAGACAAGACTAGACAGACAAGACTAGACAGACAAGACTAGACAGACAAGACTAGACAGACAAGACTAGACAGACAAGACTGGACAGACAAGACTGGACAGACAAGACTGGACAGACAAGACTAGACAGACAAGACTAGACAGACAAGACTAGACAGACAAGACTTGACAGACAAGACTAGACAGACAAGACTAGACAGACAAGACTAGACAGACAAGACTAGACAGACAAGACTAGACAGACAAGACTAGACAGACAAGACTAGACAGACAAGACTAGACAGACAAGACTAGACAGACAAGACTAGACAGACAAGACTAGACAGACAAGACTAGACAGACAAGACTAGACAGACAAGACTAGACAGACAAGACTAGACAGACAAGACTAGACAGACAAGACTAGACAGACAAGACTAGACAGACAAGACTAGACAGATAAGGCTAGACAGACAAGACTAGACAGACAAGACTAGACAGACAAGACTAGACAGACAAGACTAGACATACAAGACTAGTTTGGTTTCATCTCTTGGAGATTGTTGCGTTTCGCTTTCGGCTGTTTGGCGTATTAAATTACGAGTGGAAAAGGACGATTTGAATAACCAGTGATGTTTCGTTGAGTGACTTATGGACAATAAACATGTGCCCTATTTCTGTTGTCGCAACCTCTTCAACAAGTAGATATGGATATGGACGAAATTGAAGATGAAACCGATTTGATGGAGCAAATTTTTCACAACAATGTACGAGAACAAATCATTTTCTTACTGCTATTTATCATCCATTACGTGGCGAGCTTCGCCCTGATAGACAGATTCGGGCGCCGCGGACAAGAGGAATATTACAGCACCGACGAAGATGAGTTGACAGTGTACAGGATCAGCACGTGGCTGTGTACTCTGTCCCTCACCGTTTCCAGGAGCTCTCCTACTACTTCCAATCTCCATTCTTTGGTTTAGGTCCTCATTCTTTACCCCAATAGCTATTATGGCAAATGGCTCAATATTTCATTAATACGAGGACTATGGAAATATATAATTCTTCTAGGTTTTCTATTGTCTCTATCTTTGATTGTGTGCTGCCACATTCCATTGATACTTTTCTTCACCGCAAAGGATTAATGGAGCGCGTGTACGAAACTTTCATAGTTTTGTTGGCTAATGTTGTGCTGTTCATGACTTATGTGATGAATTTAGCTGTAATCGACAAGGACACATCTAGCATTCAATCACTATTAGATGTTTGGAGCTACCATTTCTCTTTTTTGTACTCTTGCATATCTTTCCTTATATTCTTGATGCTGTTAGTGTGTACTCCCTTTGTTTTTTTCGTTTGTTTGATGTTGTGGGTCAGTTTTTAATAAAGCCCCAGTGTCTGCGGGATATCAACGAAGAATATTTCGCGTGTGTTTTAGAGGAAGAGACTTTGCGGAGAAGACTGATACATGCCCACAATACAGGGAGTTACCACGTTTTACACACACCTATCTCCGTGAACGAGTCCGCGTCCGTTAGGTACGACGAGTATCATCAACTTGCTCAGGCTGCGGAACGGAGAGTTGCAGTCTGGACTGAGCGAGAGGCTCACTTCGAATGAAATGAAACGAAAAATATTAGCTAAACAAAGACAAACATTTTCTTTCGAAGATACGTCGTCTATTCCGTTTCCATGCTCCTCCTAATTGGACTTACTGAATCACTGTTTTGTTTGTAATGCAAAACACTGTCGAATTGCTAATTCAAAGCCTTACCACTAAGTTTAAGACAATTCACCCTTGGATTAAGTTCGTTACCGAGACTGGGCCTGGTGGGAGCCGCAGTAATAAATAAAAATAATTTTGATTTTATATTTGATAGTAACTTCATCGATTGGCCTTTACACATCACCTCTGATGAGGAGCATAAGGCCGAGGAAGCCAAGTACTCCTTTTAATTTGATTATTGCTAATTGTGCCCTGGTGCTAGTTCAGCCCTTAGTTCAGCCCTACAACTATTAGCTAAACTCTTAGGTCTAACAAATTTTGATTTGTTGGGTGACTTTGGGAACATCGAGTGGTTAGGTAATTTCATTTCAATTTTTGTTCGCCGGTGCGGCGACGTTATGTTTATGCCCGTAACTTTATGCCCGATTTATTAATTTTCTAGATATAAATACAGCCGATAGGCAACACACCATTCCAAACACCCCAAGACACTCGGTGATAAAGCTTGATTAAAAAATTATCAATTTTCACCGAAATTATCAATTTTCTTTTGTCTTAAATTTAAGTTCGCTACAATAAAAGACTAGACAGACAAGACTAGACAGACAAGACTAGACAGGCCAGAATGGACAGACAAGACTAGACAGACAAGACTCTACAGACAACACTAGACAGACAAGACAAGACACACAAAACTAGACAGACAAGACCATACAGACAAGACTAGACAGACAAGACTAGACAATCAAGACTAGGCAGACAAGACTAGACAGACAATACTAGACAGTCAAGACTAGACAGAGAAGACTAGACAGACAAGACTAGACAGACAAGTGTAGGCAGACAAGACTAGACAGACTAAATTAGACAGACAGGACTTGACAGATAAGAGTAGACAGACAATACCAGACAGGCAAGACTAGACAGACAAGGCCGGACAGAGAAGACTGGAAAGACAAGACTAGATAGACTCGAAAAGAATTATAATATAGTCTTGATCTATTGCGTTCAATTCTTTAATAAATGCGTTTCGTATATCATTTAGGCTTGTGAATGGTACGCGATTGGTTCGTTGATTCCAACCGATGGGTTCCCAGACATCTACAATGATGTTTAAGTCAGGAATTCTAGCAGCCCAATTGAAAATTCACAAACCTAACTCACTCGTGCACTCTTGTACTATATGTGCAGTGTGCGAGTCGGCATTATGCATTATTACGAAATTGTGACCGATGAATAGAGCATATGGTACTACATGTGCTTGTAGGACATCCCGTATATAGCGAACAGCAGCCATAGAACCATTTTCTATGCCCTCCAATTCTGTGCGTGCCTCTGAAGAAATGCCAGGCCAGAACATAATGGATCCTCCACCGAAATTTTTTGTTTCTAAAATTGCACTGGCTGTAGCGTTCATCATCTCTTCTATACACGGGTGTACGTCTATCTGAAGAGTACAAACAGAAACTGGATTCAAACGAAACAAAACGTTTGCTGAGTCATGGAAATTCCATTCTTCATGTGTTCTAGAAACTGCGAGCCTTGCCACTCGGTGTTCTCTAGTTGGTATGGGACCTTTTGCCTTTACTGTCGCACGTAGTCCTACAACTCGAAGTCGATTCCTAATTGTCCGACTACTAACTCGCACATTTCGAGCATTGTACAGTTCAGCTTGAGATACAATGTCTGATACGCATTGCATTTAATAGTATATTATGTAACGAGAGTTATAAAAAGCATATTACGTACGAGCGGAACAGTTACGCACGACCAGCGTAGCGGGCTGTGCGTAATTCGATGCGAGAAACACATGTTATAACCTATACTCTATCTACGACCACACTAATTTGTTTATGTTTAATAAGAAAAATATGTTTGATGTAACAAATTTATTTCTTATTTTGTTATGTTTATTTACAAATTATGTAACTTGAAAGATTATACATTCTTAATGGTTACATACCTTATTATTTAGTTCTTACTTGGGTTTAACTAGAGGAGTATTCATAGATATTGGCAACACAATGTACGCAATGTCAATTTTCGTTAGTTTGAATTATGGCACGAGGGGCGCTGAGCGTATGAGCACGTAGTAGTAGCTCCCAACCAATCAACCAATCTTAAACCAAACGCAAGTGTGTGTTATCAATCATAACTTATCATTAATCGCGGACTGTTACATACGTGTGTGCGGACTGTTACATACGTTATTATGTATTCACACAGTCCACGAACTGTACAATAATGGGCATTTATAATAGTGGTCCTAGAAAAACGTATAAATCGGTCATCTCTTGCTGTTCTTGCCCTCTTACCACCTTGTCCTGCTATTCGTGTGTATTCCCCAGTTTCTCTGAATCTTTTTGTTATTCCCAATTATATTTAAAATAATTCCCAATATAAAGTAATTCCCAATATATCTTTGATCTCGACCATCGTCAACTAAGGACACAACACAAACGATTTCGTCTCTTGTTACATTTGCGAAGTAGAATTGCGAGCAGGAGCTTCAACGTTTATATTGAAATCAAAACTACTAGGAATTTCATATAAATAATCATTTAAATGGTTTTAAAAAAATACACAAAATTATTCTTACCACAAATTCAAGAAAATCAAAGGAATATTCGTTGTGTTGTATTGTTATGTTTATTATTCATAGAAACAGATACGTCATCACAATAAACAAATGGGTGCTTACGTACTAACGCCACCGCAGCTACAGATTTGAACAAAATGGATGGTTAGATTAGGTTATCACGGAGCAGATAAATCTAGACCACATATCGCGGTAGCGCGAGCTCTCGCAGTGGTGGCGTTAATACGTAAGTACCAACAAATGTTCTAAGAGGAAGAACGTAGGTGATGCGATAATTTTTTGGCGAGTGTAGGTATATAAGAAAATAATAAACTTTCTCTAGTTCTATTAATTACATTTCCAGCATAATATCTGATGAAAAATATGGCATATAATATTGGTAGGCAAATTAGGTTTCCTGGGAGGCTTTATTAAAATTCATTTTACATTGCGACAAAAATAAATTTCCTTGATGCATCAACGAGTCTAATATTAGTTCTTCCTGAAAGTGATTACATCCTATTTTCACTCTCGTTATATTTGGAATATCATATTCAATAAAAACAAAAATATTAGCGATATATTTTCCTTCTCAATAAATTGAATTTGAAACTTTAAACTTAAAACTCTCAAATCGAGAAAATATATTAATTACATCTTGAAAGATTTGCAAATTTGCATTAATTGCCACAGATAATTACTTATATATTCAAATCATACAAAACTGTTATGCAAATAGGCCAACCTACTTTAATACCCTTTTTTCCAGCAAATCTGAATTACTTGTCTTAATTACGTATTTTGTGTATTATTAATTATGCAAAATTATTTTGTAATGATGAAATGAAATGAAATATGAAATTATAATAAGTATTTTTAACAACATAAAATTTATTGCATATATTATTTATAATAACTTAATTGATTGTATTCTTGTTTTGTTATTATATACTTTATTTACTTATATTATATACTTATATACTTTATTTACTTTAGTTTCGGCTTTTCATTATTAAAAATTAGCCATCGTCAGGGTAAAAACATGAACTTTTATATATGAAAATAAAACTTTCAATTTGTTATATGTCGATCGTCATATAACAAATTGAAAGTTTAATTTTTATTTTCATATATAAAAGTTCATGTTTTTACCCGGACGATGGCTAATTTTTAATAATAAAAAGCTGAATCTACTTGATAATAATAATAATTATTAATCTTCTTGAAGTTAATAAAGTATATATTATCAAAACAAGAATATTAAAAACTTCAAGATGGTCAAATACACAAATAATGTTAATTGATTCTGCTTGTTTTCATTGAATCCCTTTGAAAGTTTTTACTATTTTACATATTATAACAAAAACTAATATAATTATCATAAATGTAATAATCTTGTCTAATTTCTAAATAATAATTATTTTTATTGTAACCAAAAGGAACAAATTGCTATCGACCATAAGGTCTTCCAGAATTTCTAAATATGTCAATACTTTACTTTTTCGTGTCCGGTGATTTCCGGTGGTGGAAGGATTTGCCACTATCTGGTGGGACAGTGTTACCAGGGAGCGCCGGCATGTTCTGCATATACAGGAGAAAATGCACGCGTGGAGGCTCCTTCCGTGCTCCCCAATTTGTCAATTAATAATATATTTAATAATGTGATGTATAGAATTATGAAATTTTTGGTCTATTTAGGCATTAATTTATTTGTCTAAAATTGAATAGAATAATTGAAATGGATATTTTTTTTGTTTAAAATTTTTTAACTAATAGTAAAAAAAAAAATGTTTCTATTTACGATGCTTTTAACTAATTAACTACATAAATATTAAAACGCATAAAATTTATTCATCCAATATTCGATTAGAAGTATACAAAACTCAACATACAATAAATGGATGAAGTTCTACAATAAAAAGCTGGATAAATACAAAAATAAATTAATCAATCCAAAATGTTGTTACTTCGTACAAAATAAATTACTTCATCCAAAAAAAGGTTAGTTCATCCAAATTAGAATGTAGTCATCCAATAATTGATTTTTTTTACAAACTATGATTTTTCCTTACAATAATCGATTGAATCGTTCAACATATTCGAAATTCACCAAAAAAAGGTTTTTTATTTTACTTAATAAGTTCAAAATGCTAATTTACGAGTGTATTTAATAATCTTCACACTTTTATTATATGCATAAAAATACTGAGAGGAAAAAACTGTTCACCTTATTGATGAGTGGATTAGCTCGGAAATAAATTGCATCAGTCTATCTGCTTATATATAGTATATATAGTGCTTCTTATATATAGTGCATCTATCTTCTTCTTCTTGTTTCCAATAGCTCTACTTTGGACCACGCTTGTTCAACTATTGGGCTTTGATCTTTGCCCAGTTCTGACGCATCTTCTGCCGGTGTAGCCTCTTTCCCTCTTCTGTCCAGGAGGTACCTTTCCTTCGGGGTTTTTCCTGAAATCCACGGACTTCCTTCAGTGTTTTTCCTGAAATTGACGTACTTCCTTCAGTATGTATCTCACAGAAGACTGTCTGTTTTGGAGATCTGTTATTCCCACTTCTTTAATATCCTTCTCGGTTTCTGTCAACCAAGTGGTACGAACCTTCTTGTTTTACCAGAATGTGAACAGACTGTTGGTTAGTCGGTTTGGAGCCAATCTTGCAACGTGGCCATAGAAAGCTAGCCTTCTTTTCCTTGCACAGTCAGAGAGCCTCTCAATATGTTCGTAGAGCTTAGAGTTATGCCGTCTTCGGAATTGCCCATCTTCCTTTACAGGGAATGCCTAGGATCTTCCTGATGATTCACCTCTCTCTGATTTACAATTTCTCTACCGGTGCTCTTCGGTTCAAGGAAAGACACTCCATGGCATACAGTGCTTCTGGTCGTAAGACTGATGTGTTTGCACTCTCTCTTTCCTTACACGCCGCGTTAGTTAGAAATAAAATTTGAAGGAATCAAGTCCTTGTTTGTAAAATTCGTTTATTGTGTAAGATATAATTGTATTTTGTATAAAAAAAATTGTTTGTAAAGAGCAATCAAATTTTGGATGGACCAACCTTTTTTGTACAGTTAAACCTTTTTTTGGGTGCATTGATTTTATTTTGTACAAATCTATCAATTATTGTATTAAACCATTATTATTTTTAAGATTCAATCGATCATTGGGCGTTTATATTTTATTTTGGACGAAGTAACCTTTTTTGGATGAAGTAATCGTTTTTTGTATGAATAAACCGAATTTTGTATTTTTGCAACTATTTTTTGTAAAAAAACATCTATTTATTGTACGCAAAAAATCCAAGCCATATTAAAATAATTTCATGATACAGTAACTTTGTTAACGAATGTTTTTTTTTTGTATATTTCTTCTTTCCAGATATCTCGTGAGTAATTTCAACACCTCTTGTTTCAATTAGAGGGAATTTAATTAGGATAAAAAGTAAGTCTAATGCTCTTTGGTATTAAATTATAATTAGTAATAATATAATTAATAACTAGCAAATTAGAACGGCGTATTTATTTGTTGGTTGTTTTATGAATTATTTGAAAGTTTTACGAGAATATATTAGGGGTTTTATAAAATTTAATTATTTTAGTATTTGGTTTAATTAAAACATATTATTAAGATTTTCAATTGATTTAAATTAACTCTTAATTTATTGAAAATTTCAACCAGTAGAAAATGACCCTCAACATTCGAAACTCGTGGGAAATTAGTGGTAACAACATAGTGAACTTTTCAATTTATTAACTCGCAGACTTTTCATATTCCGCCAGATATTTTATTGAACGGACATTAAACCGAATGGATATATCACCAAATAGACCCATCGACAATAGGTCTATCAAGCTGGCACTCCCACCTCCTCAAAATTTAAATTTGGTTAGACCAGAATTATGTGCTAATTATGTGCCGCAATCGCGATTTTTCTGCTCGAAGCGTTCAATGGAAAAATATAATTTGACTTGTGGGGATGCTAACTTAATGCCAAGCTGACACCCATCTAAAAACTGTGATACCGATACCAAATAAGTAGTATAATTATGCGCTCTTTATGTGCTTTACAAGTAACTTGGAGCGAATTCGCTAACTCAATCCTTTTTG
The DNA here is from genome assembly GCA_944588485.1 of Phosphuga atrata. Classification (NCBI taxonomy): domain Eukaryota; kingdom Metazoa; phylum Arthropoda; class Insecta; order Coleoptera; family Silphidae; genus Phosphuga; species Phosphuga atrata. The sequence continues at coordinate 21,036,119 of OX155905.1, forward strand.
CGAAAAACTCTCCCCAACCGAATGAGCCACAAGAGGTGAATTCTTTATCGACAAAGTACAAAAATTTTAACAGAAGCGAAAACGTTGCAATAATTATGTGCTCTCCAGAGATTATATTTGTGCTCGCAGCCTTGTACAGAAGATTTGCCCTAACCCGTATGAGCCCCAAAAGGTGAAATCTATAGTAATCGAGAACAGAAGTTTTAAGTACCGCAAAATTGTTGTAATAATAATGTGCTCTCCAGATATTATTTTCGCGATTTTTGTGCTCGCACCCTTGCTCAAAATATTCACCCCGAACAATATGGGCCATAAGAGGTGATATCGTTAATAATCGAGCACTGAAATTTTAACCGAAACTAAATTGTTGTAATAATTTCTTGTAATAATTACTATTACCAATAATAAGTGCTATTCGCAATTTTTGTGCTTGCACCGTTGTACGAGAAATTGACCCCGAATTGTAGGAGCCAAAAGAAGTGAAATATATGGTAATAGAACACAGAAATTTTGACAGAGAAATTGTTGCAATAATTATGTGCTCTCCAGATATGCTATATTAATTTCTCTGAAATATTATTAATTTCTTATATTTATATTGTGGGGTGGTAGGTGTTAGGAAAAATTTGTCACTCACGTTTTGTAATAAGAGGAAATATATTTACAATAATTAAATGACACTAAATAACACTATAAAAACGGATTCGCGGAGCTGCAACCTACTATAACCTTATTGGCATGACTGCGGCTTGGGTGAACTGCTCCGGTGAACTGAACTTGTTGAACTGAACTCGGTGAACTGCTATATCGAACTTTGCCGGTTAACTGACTGTGTTTCGGTGGTGAGCGTTTATATATGGTACTTCGGGTATCTGGTTTACCCGTTTTATTGGGGATTGTTTTTCTTCTCTGTACAGGATACAGGTCCTGGTCCATTCTCTGCAGTCCTTTGATATGGCTGGCCATACATACCGCTGCGTACATAGCTTTAGCGATGCTCGTATTCCAGGGTGGGCCAATCCGTGCAAAATGTTGGATAGGCTCCGACGTAGTTGCTGCGGGACGTTTGGGCGAATTGTTCTTGTAGATATGTCTCAGTAAATCTCTACTTCCGTATCTGGCCACTTCATTTTGTGTAGTTGCAGAGAATGCTTGTTGCATTCCAGTAACTCTTGTAACTCCTGGTCCGTTTCTTGAGCGGTGGCAAGATCTTCGAGTTTGACTGCTACTGATATGGCCTCGATACGAGACAAAACATCGACGGCCGTGTTCTCCGCTCCTGCGACGTGACGGATGTCGGTCGTGAATTGTCGGTCGTGAACATGTTCACTTCGTTCACTTCTTTAGAAGTGCACTTCTCTGGTTTCTGTCTGAAGGCGAACGTCAACGGTTTGTGGTCCGTGAATATGGTAAAAGATCGTCTTTCGACGAAATGTCGGAAACGTTTGACGGCAGCGTATACTGCGAGCAATTCCCGATCGTAAGCACTGTATTTCTGCTGGGCTGTTGACAAGGCTTTGGTGAAATATGCAAGTGGCTGCCAGGCGTTATTTAAACGTTGTTGCAAAACGGCTCCCATAGCATAGTCAGAAGCATCGACGTTTATCCATATTGCCGTTCCCATTGATGGATGTGCGAGTACGGTGGCGTTGTCTAACGTGTCTTTCATGCTGTGGAAGGCTTGTTGGGCATTTTCCGATAAAGTGTTGGGAGCGTTACCTTTTATTCTCGGGCCCTTTAATAATGCATTTAAGGGTTGTTGGTAGGCGGCCGCGTTTGGGATGAAACATTTATACAAGTTTATCATTCCAAGAAATCGGCGAAGCTCCTTTATCGTCCTTCGGTATTGGAATTTTTTTAATGGCTTTCACCTTGTCATCCAGTGATCGTGTTTCTTCCTCGCTAACCGCGTATCCAAGAAATTGGACTTCATGTTTTCCGAAGATGCATTTTCCGGGGTTTATGTGGATGCCGTAATCGTTTAATCTCGAGATAACGATACGCAGGTGCTCAAGATGTTCGGTTTCGTTCTTGGAGGCGATGAGGATGTCGTGGATGTACGCGAAGCAAAATTCTAGACCGCGCAGGACCTCGTCGATGAACCGTTGGAAGGTCTGCGCCTCGTTTCTTAATCCGAATGGTGTCCGTAGGAACTCGAATAAATCAAACGGTGTTGTTATTGCTGTTTTCGGGATGTCGTCCTGTTCTATTGCGATCTGGTGGTAGGCTCGTACCAAATCGAGTGTCTTAAAGATTTTTGATCAGACCAATGATTGCGAGAAGTCCTCGATGTGCCTCATGGCGTATCTGTCTGGGATGGTCCGTGCGTTCAGCGCGCGATAGTCGCCACACGGGCGTTATCCTTTGTCCTTTTTTGGTACTATGTGTAGTGCGGACGCCCATGGGCTCTTCGACGTCTCGACCTCTTCGACCTCTGTTGTAGCATTTGATTGAGTTCGGCCTTGGCTAGCTTCAATCGGTCGGGCGCCAATCTTCGTGGGCGGCAATACACTGGCTGACCTGGTGTGGTCCGTATATGATGTGTTGCAGCGTGTTTTACTTCACGGTGGAATCCTGATGGCCTGCAGAGGTCGGGGTACACGGTTAGAAGATGGTGATATCCTGAATCCCCGTGGACCGTTCGAATGGACTGGATTTCTTCGCGTACTTCTTGACCATACGTGGTAAGGGAGGTGGTATTGTCGACCATGCGCTTGTTTCGGGGGTCCACCAGGAGTCCGTAATGTGCCAATAAATCGACTCCTATTATCGGTCTGTCCACGTCCGCTATTACGAAGTTCCAATTGAAATTGCGGCGGATACGTAAGTTGAATGTTAACGGCATTGTCCCGTAGTTGGCGATCGGCGTGCCGTTGGCTGCGAAGGGCTCGTAATCCGATTTTCTGTGGCGACCACTTAACCGTAATCTACGCCGGTGTCGACAAGAAAGGCTATCTTCGTTTCTTAGTGGGTTACGTAAAGACGGCGAAATTCTGATCCATCACGGACCGCCGCGGCCAAAGATGGTTCTGTCCGTTTCCCGAAGCCCTGTACCTGCATGGTGGTTTGCACTTGGTTGCTGCGCTGCCAAAGGTCTCGTGGTACCAGCACTGATCCGCTCCTAACCTGTTGTTACTGCGGCTGCGTCTTAGGGATCTGTTGTGGTTCCGCGGATTTCCTTGTGGATGTCCTTTACCTCTTCTGCCTCGTGAAAGCTCGTCCACTCTCAGGGATAAGCTAGAAAGCGTGTCCAACACTTTTTGCCAATCGGGGACTTGGCTCACTGGTACTATCTCTCTGGGGAACGTGTGTCGCGAGTTCCGAGACGGCTCTGTCCGAGACGGCTAACACGCGTTGCGTTGACGTAGGCAGCCTTTCCATCCACATGGTGTTGATGAAATCGTCCGTGATTTGGCCTCCGGCGAGGGATTTCATCTGGCGTAACTGCTGCGACGGGGTTTGGTCACCCATGTTCTCTTCACGAGTTCGTATTTTCCGTCGGTGGCCGGGTTGTCCAATAAATCTTCAATTTCTACGCTGTATTCTTGCTTCAGCGAGGCGATGAGGCGGTTATATTTCGTACCTTCACTTGTGATTCCGCTGGTTTTGAACATGGCTTCCACGCGACGAAACCAACATTCAGGTTTCTGTGGCCAGAATAGAGGTAACTTTCCGACGATGCGGCAAACTTCGGGCGCGGTTTCTTCCATATTGGCGTGTCTAGATTTCTCTTATCGATCACGACGACCAATTTGTAGATGATCGGATTCCTCTTGTAGATCACGTCGGGGTCACCAATTTGTGGGTGGTAGGTGTTAGGAATAGATTTATCACTCACGTTTTGTAATAAGAGGAAATATATTTACGATAATTAAATGACACTAAATAACACTATAACAACGGATTCGCGGAGCTGCAACCTACTATAAACTTATTGGCGTGACTGCGGCTTGGGTGAACTGTTCCGGTGAACTGAACTTTATGAACTTGTTGAACTGAACTCGGTGAACTGCTATATCGAACTTTGCCGGTTAACTGACTGTGTTTCGGTGGTGAGCATTTTTATATGGTCCTTCAGGTATCTGGACCCGTTTTTTTGGGGATTGTTTTTCTTCTCTGCTGTCGCAAACTAATCTTTCTTAGATTTGTATCGTTAGAAAATTGTAATATTAATCCTATCATAAACACTTCCGGGGAAGAACTTCCAGGGCTAAGGCAATCCAAAGTGATGCTGGGATCTTTTAACCAGAAGAGAACTGAAGCTTGCCTGAAACTAAGCAGGAACAAGCTCAGAATTCTGACAGGAGCCCTGACGGGACACTGCAGACTTACGAAACATCTGAAGGCCCTAGGCCTAGAGAAGGGTGATGGATGCAGATTCTGTGGCTCAACAGAGGAAACTCCCATATATCTGTTCAAAGACTGCGGAGCATTACTCCGCAAGAGACAGATATACCTTGGGGCTCACTGCTTGGACACAGAGGAGCTGCAGGCCTTGAATCCCACCCAGATCCTGAGATTCCTAAAGGAATCAGGATTAGAGGAGGCGCTCTAAATGGGTAAGTACACCAACACTTGGAGGAGGAGGGTGGGGTACAATAGATCTATAAAGGTCGCAGTACAAGTCGTCACCACCATATCTACAATCTACAATCTATCATAAACACAAATATTAAATCTTTTAGAAATCTTTCGAAGATTGTAATCAATCCTACCATAAAACATAAATATTAAATCTTTTAGCATTTGTTGGAAGATTACTGTAATGACCCTGTTGTAAAATATTCCACGAAAATATTTCTGAAAAACCGTTCGGGTGATTACAGTATTAACCCTATAATAAAACAGACAAAATATTTTTAGGATTTTTTTGGGTATTATAGCAACGACCCTAGCGTAAAACTAATTTCTTTGAAAAGCCTTCTTCGGGAAGGCCCGTTGCCACTACAATATTAAGAGAGAAAATCGCGAAGAAACAACTAAATTGAGTCATTTTTTATGTTTTATTGTTTCTTTTTCTTCTTACTGTGTTTTCCCCCTACGGAGCTTGGCGACCATTATGATTATCCTCGTCTTGTTTACCGCAGCTCTAAACAATTCAATGAATATTCAAACCACTCGCACAGATTCCTAAGAGATGGCAATCTCTTACTGCCTATGCTTCTCCTGCCCACTGTCTTCCCCTGTATAATTAACTGTAACAGTTGATATCTATTGCATTTAGAGATATGGCCCAGATATTCTAGCTTTGACCGTGATGGTAACTTCCCTCTCCTTGTCCATTTTTCACAAGACATCTTCGTTGGTGATCGGATGTTATTGATTGGTTTTGTGTTGATTGTTTAATCGTTTAAATATATTTAAATAACTATTTAAAAATTCTTGTAATTACTTGAATCTAGATTTGTAATTGTTATCTAACGCCGTTACAAGCAGATAAGACGGATATTAAAAAGTCGTCTTCGAAGGGTTAACAACCAACGATCTATTTTTAAGCCAAAAATCAATGATTTTGCATGTTTGGAGTAATAGTATTTAAGGGAATCCAAACGGTTAGTAATTCATACATATTGACTTCATTTCACAATTCATTCGTGGATTTATACAATTATTTACAGTTCATTTCTAATTGTGTTTGATTCATCAAATTGTGAATCTAAATAGTGAATTGGTTTGTAGAAATCGTGTATTTATTTTATGAAGTCTTGTCAGAATTGATTTTTGCTGCTTTCCATTTGACGATCTGATTATTAATATTCTCGAAAACGTAACTTGACACGTTAACTTGAGGCTAAATTTGAACGCGAATAAATTCGAAGCCGCCGCATAAAAAGAGGGTTAGTCCTAACTAAGATTTACATCTGCTCTATCCAAAAGAGATTCAATATTTTTTATTATCTTCGCGGTGAGTCAGGATTACGCAAATAGAAAATATTTTATACAAAGACAAACTAAATAATAAAATGTCCATAGATAAAATTTATATTGATAATTTTTCGTAAAAAGAAAATCTACAAAAATTACAAATTATTCACGGTGCAGACACGCGTTTTATACAATTATTTTGATGATTCCTTATGATTTATAAACCTGCTTGTCAAGTCAAAAGAAACAATTTAAACTTGTTTAGGCGCTGTTTTAGTTTAGATTACAATCTTTAACCGAAATCACATTGAAATATCAGTTTATAAATCAGTTATAATACATGGAATACAACGTGGAAACGTTATTATTTTGTAAAATCATCAAAATTATGATATGTTATTTGATACCAATATATTTATAGAATGATGGATAGTAAGCAGAAAGTTATTTTTGTAACAAGGGTTCCAATTTAAACAAAAAACTCGTCTTTCCCATAAATTGCTGTTTTTCAAACATTCTATAATAAAGCTATAAATTCGATGTATTAAATGTTACGCAACGATGTGCTTTAATATTAAATTAATTCCAGAATTTTTTTAAATATCGATTTCTTGATTTAATTTTGTTTTTCTTTTTTCTAGAAATAGCAATCCTAATTTAGAAATGGAGGCATAATATTACCCGCTGTGTATTCGTTGTTAATTTAATAAATAAATAGTAATATAGTTAATAATACGCCATTAGTTGGATTAGGTAATGTTTGCATGCATTGTTGAAATAATATTGATTTATCAGAGTGCGGTCGCTGCGTGCGTGGCTTACACATTTTGATTATAGACGTGAGTGTGTGTAGTGAGGATTTGCATATGAAATCGAATCCAGGTTTTAAAATGTAACGGTTGCGTCACATTGTGAATGCGTCCCGTCGCTGGGTCCAGGTACATGTTGGTCTTTATGCGAGCTCGCATGCAAATGACGTCAAGGGGCGTTTGACAGTTTTTGAATTATATTCAAATAAGTTCCCCGATTGCGGTCCCATTCTCAACATAATTTATCATTTTCACAATCCGATCGTTACCTGTCCCAAAACGGAGAGAGAAAGAACATTGTGTTCTCATGCAATCCTTTCACGTAAACCCTTTTTGCTCCTTTCCCTCCGCTACAAAGAAGTTAACGTATGCAGATGCCGCGTCACCCATCCGCTACCTGCTGACTCCTTTGCATATGGTCTACCTTGCGTCTGGAGACTGTCTAACCCCTTTCTTGGACTCAGGTAGGGTCCCTTCCGCCCCGCATTGTGTATAGATATGGACCGTCAATGGGGCTTAATGAAAGCGAGAGGGTCCACATCCAACTGCTTCACATGCCAGATCGGGAACGCTTAATTTGAATACGGCAGTTCCTGTTCCGGTTAACCCTCTCCGAACTGTGTGATTTATGTTCAAGGTTACAAAGAGCAGACGCTTCGTCAGTTGGTACTTTTACATAGCCCAGATGCCACGCCGACTTTTAATTATCCATTCACTAATTACTATCTTTCGGGAATTACTTTATGCAACCGTCCTGCATTATCCGTCTACGGCCACAAACATAATTACACAGACGTTATGCAATTAACAATGACTTTTTTTATTAAATCCGTTTTTATTTACCTACACCGCAATTTTGCCTGGAAATAATGACATTAGTAAAACTTTCTCAATTACGAAAATTACGCTCCCCACAACACAACAAACGAAAACATTTAACAACCAATTCCTACAAGAAAGTTTACCCCAATAAAATATTTTATCTATTTGATAATGCTAAATATTTAAATTAAAACTAAATATTGCTAATTATTAAATTGCTATTTTTAATTAAGATAATAGATACGAAACAAATTTATTCATATATTTCGTAATTATAAATCCAGTCTAATTACAACAAAGATACACTTTCACGTAGGTAATCCATCCGCTTGATAACTAATACTTACAGGCATCCAAACAACACCAGAAAGACCAGACAAGACCAGACCCGACATGACCAGACAAAACCAGGCACAAACTGAAGAGACCTTACAAGACCAGAGATAACGTGACAAAACCAGATAAAACGAAAGAAGACCAGACAAGACCAGACAAGACCAGTTGCAATAATGATGTGCTCTCCAGAAATGCTATTAGCAATTTCTGTTCTGGCACCCTTATACAAATGTTTACTTCAAACGTTTATTTCAACGATGTCGTGTTGGTTAAAATTTGTGTGCTCGATGAATATAGGTTTCACCTCTCATTGCTAATTCGGTGCGGGGTAGATTACTAGTGCGAAGGTACAAGCACAAAAATCTTGAATAGCACATCTGGAGAGCACATAATTATTTCATCCATTTCTCTCAGTTAAAGTTTCTGTGTTCTATTACTATAGGTTTCACCTATTATGTCTCGTGGAGTTATCTCGGGGTAAATTTTTTGTATATACGTGCTCTGTAGATATCCTCATTGATTTTTGTGCTAGCACCCTTGTACGAAAAATTCACCCCAACCGTATAAGTCATAAGAGATGAATTTTATAATAATCTAACACAATAGTTTTAACTGACGCGCTATCATTGGAATAAGTATGTGCTCTCGTAATATTACATTCGCGATTTTTGTGCTCGCATCCTTGTACGAAAACACCCCGAACTTTATGAGTTATAAGAGTAGAAATCTTTAATAATCGAGCACATAAATTTTAACCCACGTGAAATCGTTGCAATAATTATTTTGCCTCAACTTATCGTGATATTGACGCTCACACCTTGTACGAAATATTCAATCCGATCTGCATGAGCCATAAGAGGTGAAATCTATAATAAAACACACAAATTATAACCGCCGCGAAATCGTTCACATGTATATCACGAAACGACCCGAAAAATTCACCCTGAACCGTTCACACCGTGTGTCTGGGATGAAACTATCGTATCCAGAGGTTTTTCAAGAAACTTGGGTTTCACCACTTATGGTTCATTCAGTTCGGGGTGGATTTCTTGTACAAGGGTACGAGCACAAAAATCTTGAATATCATATCTGGAGAGCACGTAATTATTGCACCAATTTCTCTGTCAAAATTTTTGTGTACTATTACCATATATTTCACTTCTTTTGGCTCCTACAGTTCGGGGTCAATTTCTCCTACAAGGGTGCAAGCACAAGAATTGCGAATAGTATTTCGGAGAACACATAATTATGATCATACTGCTCTCATATACCTAGTGTCGATTATTCATTATTATTATTATAAGAAATTATAAATATTTATAAGTAAGAAATTAGATTATTATAAGAAATTAAAGAGCACAGAGAGAGAGAGAGAGAGAGAAAGAATACATTTATTGTATACTTTATAAAAGGGGCTATCGACCACAAGTTCCTTCTTCCCTGAAAGAACATATTTTTCAAATATTTTCCTTTCGTTTTCTTCTTCTTGTTTCGAATGGGCCTACTTTGGACCACGTTTGTTCAACTTTTGGTCTTTGATCTTTGCCCAGTATTGTTTCATCTTCTGCCTGTGTAACTCCTTTCTCTCTTCTGTCCACGGAGTACCATTCCTTCGGGGTTTTTCCTAAAATCCATGGACTTCCTTCAGGGTGTGTCTCACAGACTGTCTGTTTTGGAGATCTGTTATTCCCAGTTCTTTAATGCCCTTCTCGGTTTCTGTCAACCAAGTGGTACTACGAACCTTCTTCTTTTGCTAGAAGAGGAACAGACGCTTGGTTAGTCGGTTTGGAGGCAATCTTGCAACCTGGCCATAGAGAGCTACCCTTCTTTTCTTTGCATAGTCAGAGTGCCTCTCAATATGTTCGTAGACGTCAGAGTTATGTCGCTTTCAGAATTCCCCATCTTCCTTTACCGGGCCTAGGATCTTCCTGAGGATTCTCCTCTCTCTGACTTCCTGTATTCTTTCTGTACCAGACCTCTTCGGTTCAATTAAAGACACTTCATGGCATACAGGGCTTCTGGTCTTAAGACTGATGTATACTGTGTAGTGCTTAAGTTTCAGGTTGCGTGACAGGCATTTCTTGTTGTAGTTGTTCTTAGTCACTCGATAGGCTAGTTCTAACTTGTTAAGTCTCTTGGATAATGATGCTCTTTCTGATAAGTTGGGTTCAATCCATTTGCCGAGATACTTATATTTATCAGTCCTCTTGATGTTTCCCTGCTCTAGTAACATCTCTCCGTTTGCTTCTTTGATGTTGGGAAAGAATTCTGTTTTCTCCAGCGGCACTTGAAGACCCACTTTGTCAGCCTGTTTTCTGAGGCAATTTACCTGCATTGTTGCAGATTATGTATCAATTATCTATCCTTGCGTTATCTATCAATCACATAGAGATTTTTGAAAATTTTCAAATATTTTCCTTTCGTAATCTATCAATACATAGTGATTTTTGAAAATCAATTTTGGAATTAAATTATTATTAAATTATTGGTTACAAATTCGCTGAGAGTATTTTCTTAATTGAAAACTGAAAATCAATAATTTGACCTTTCTGTGTAAACACGTAAACAGTTTGGGCTGCAAACAGAAACGAATCACAAAGCGGCAATCAATACGAAATTTCCTTTGGACACAAAAGGAAAAATTGAATAATTCAACGAAACGAATTACAGCCGCGCTGTTTTCTCCCGCAAACTATGTTTTCAAGAAACAATTATTTCTGCTTAAACTCTCCCACTAGAATAAACTATTGGATTCGTAATGGTGGACTAGAGTTTCCTAAAGGAGTTTATAATGGTCGGTAGTTTCAAAAATGACATGTACTTTTAAAATTTCCAACTTATTTATTCCATTGATTTTTCAAACGAATATTACCTAAACTATCTAAATGGTTTTATTGTCTTAACAAACACGCAATTCCTAACTGGGAACGATGACATATTTAAAATGTAGCTTTTAAATCACCCTTTGATTTTTTAATAATTTATACGAAGCACAGAAATAACTTAAGATTATAAGCTTGATAATAATTAAAATAAATCTGGTTTGAGTCACTAATTAGTGAATGTTCTAGATTCATATTTATCATCTCTTTGTTAAATTTTAAACTAATTCACATGGCGTGTTATCTAATAAAGTAATTGCTCGAAGTCTACCTCAGTTTAATATAACCTAAGGTTAGTTTCCTATAGTTACATGGAATATAACTACAAAATCTAGCTACTATCTATATAACTACTACTCTAGTTAATAATTTGTACATTTATAATTACAATAAAAATTAGTTATCCTTACATAAACTGTTTGGTTTTGAAAATGCAATTGTCGTATCTGGCTCCCCATAAAGGCCGATTCTCATATACGCCACACTCAGCTACGCGACGTCACGCGACATCGCCTGTCAAATAATGATTACATTGTTTTAAATGGGCACGTTCTCACTATGGCTACGCGAGAGCTACGCGACGTACCCACTTAAAACAATGTAAACATTGTTTGACAGGTGATGTCGCACGACGTCGCGTAGCTGAGTGTCGCGAATATGATAACCTTAAATAGGTTTATATTTCCTCTAACTGATTTTTTTATAATTTTTTTGTGGAAATTTTAATGAATGTGGCCGATTTTCGAAATATGAGCAATATTATGTCAATCTTCAGTAAATTTTGTTGGAATATTTTAGAATATTAATGCTACTAGCAGGATGCTTGTAAGGTTAGTATTTTTGTTATTATGCATTTTTTAAATTTAAGTTTGGATTTTATCATTTATAGTTTTATTCATAAGAACAGAATTAAGGGAACTATGTTATTTAATTCACAAATTGACTAATAACATAAATAAAATATAACTATTAGGACGGTGTGGCTCCTGCAATTTACTGCTAATTGAGGCCACGTGGTCCCCATTAGATAATCCATAGACGCGTTTCTACCTTTTTGCTTATGGGGACATTGTCGCCTATCTTAGCAGTAAAATTCAGAAGCCCCAGCGTACAAATAATTATATTTTATTTATTTTATTAGTCAATTTGTGAATTAAAGAACATGGTTTCCTTAATTCTTTTTTATAATATGTTATATATATTATATATATATATATATATATATATATATATATATATATATATATATATATATATATATATATATATATATATAAAATATAATATATTATATATAAAATTCACATAGTACTTTTTCCTATTTTTTATAGTTTTATTCTTAATTACAACATTTAATTGTATTTTGTAAAATTTCAAAATTTATAAAATTAATACTTGCGGATTAAATTCAGTATCTCGCCTTAGCTGAAATTGTTAGAATGAAAACTTATTTTACCGCTTTTAGTCTTGCTATTCTCCCGTCTCCCTAGTCTAGTCTATCATGTCTTATCTGTCCAGTGATATATGCCCACGTCGGTCTATCTAGTCTTGTTTGTCTGGTATGTTTGGGGAAATGCATTTTCTACATATCTATCCGTCCATGCTGCGTTCATTGGGCGTCGTGCGCTGCTATGTCCGCCTTCCATTCTCTCTCAATTTGCTCTTTTGCCTTCATGATCCCTGTGATGTAAGCACAACCACATTCCAGTTCTGTTTACTTTCTAGCATAACTTCCATGATGTCCTGTTCTTCCAGTCTTGTACCGCCTAATGTCTCCTCGAGTCGAGTTCCGTCATTCTCTCACTCTCTGCAGACATAAAGATAGCGTGTTGTGCGATGTGGCCGCAGTAGATGCACTCCGCGGTATGCACTTCTTTTTGTGAACTGCTTGAGGTATGCGTTGAAGCACCCATGACCAATCAACGCCTGGTAACGCATGATAATATGTCCTCCTGTGTCCACCGAGCTCCAGTATTGCTATTCCATCTTGTCTACCCTCGGCCCATTAGTATCTGGCGGCCGCACTCTCATGCTCTGGCGCGCTCGCTCCTTGGCGGCCGCACTATCATGCTTTATGTCGTATTTCGCTCTGTGCTGCTGCAGCTCTTCGTAGACTTCTTGTTTCTCGCAAATCGGTAAGTCTATTTGGGGTGTGCTTGCAAGTACCAGCGCCGCGGCCTCTAAAACCATTATGTAGGCGGAAATTACTGTTAGAGCACTTCTTGTCTGCACTCCTGCAAGTTGTCTTTTTCCCTTACCTCACCTTTTTCGATACATCGGCCCATATTTGCGCCCCGTAGAGGATTTTTGAGTACACCATACGGTTGAGTAGTTCCCTCGGCTCCCCAATGTTCGGCATTAAACGAATCAGAGCTATAGATGCTGTCTTTTTCTCTGTTTTGGCTACATGGAGAAAAATGCGGTACCAGAGATCGCTGTGGAGTTAGATGCCAAGGTACCTCAATCATTTGGATAAGGGGATATTTGGTTCTTCCAGAACAATTTTCGGTAGTGTGAATAGCTTCTTGTCCGTGATGAGTACCGCTTCTGTTTTTTTATGAACAGCAATTGTTATATCCTGCCCTTTTTGCCAATTACTTGCACATCACAGGCTTTCTTTTTTTTAATAATAATAATATTTTTTAAAATTTCCTTAAAAATTATAAATATTTACTTACTCATACGCACAATGGAAAGAGGTTATTTCGGTCTTGGCGGCCTTTAAGGTGTTTTGGTCCAAAAATTTGTTAGCCTGGAAAACACATAGATCAATTGATTTATTCGTTTAGTTAGAGTTTCAGAGTGTGATTTTCAGTTCGGATGCTGGTCTACCTAAATATTTAATACCTTGAACTCTTCTATTGTATTGTTTTCTAATTTTATATTAAATAAATTACTAGATTGAGGATTCTTATAGGTTGAGAATATAATATAGTTGGTTTTGTCAAGATTCAATGAGTGTCGGTTGAGGTCCATCCACCGTTTCACTCTTTCGACTCCCTTTGAGGCAGTGTGCTTATTTCATTTGCACCGCCACTCGCGGCGTCAACTGCGAACCCAACTATTCTCGCTATTCCGAGCAAGTTGAGGTTTAGCAAGCCATCGTACATAACGTTCCACAAGAATGGTGCAACCGATAGTTGCGAAACACACGCCGTTACCCCAGACTTCTCCTACGTCCTTGTACTATTTCAACCAACGGTATATCAAGTAGCTGTCCATCATTTTTCTCAAGTACTCTGGTGTCTGTCCTGATGCTAACGCCATCATGATTACATTCCAACTGGATGAATTAAACGTGTTTTTAACGTCGAGGGTCACTAATGCAGAGTCACCTTTCGATTGTCGGGTATCAGTTTTCTTGCTGCCTTTATCACATTAGCGGTAGCGTCCACGGTTGATCAACCTTTTCGAGACCATACGACCATATGACCATACTGCCATTGCGACAGTCCTCCGTTGTTTTCTATGTGTGTCTCAAGTCTCCTAAGCAGAAGCCTTTCAAGAAATTTCCATGGTGTTTGTTGGTCATGTTGGTTTGTGATGTTTTCCAGGTGGCATATCGATCGGTACGACGGTGGTTCTTCCAATGCCATGTCCCCTTTCCCAGTAGAACGAGATGTTGTATTTTCCATTGTGCAGCGAAGATTACCTTTCGAAAGCAAGCATTGTTAACCTCCAGCAACAACTCTGGCACATTTTCACCACTTCTGCGATGATCTCATTAGGGATATTTTCTGAACCAGGTGCTTTCCCTGTCTAGTCTTGTTTGTGTAGTCTTGTCTATCTAGTCTTGTCTGTCTAGTCTTGTCTGTCTAGTCTTGTCTGTCTAGTCTTGTCTGTCTAGTCTTGTCTGTCTAGTCTTGTCTGTGTAGTCTTGTCTGTCTAGTCTTGTCTGTCTAGTCTTGTCTGTCTAGTCTTGTCTGTCTAGTCTTGTCTGTCTAGTCTTGTCTGTCTAGTCTTGTCTGTCTAGTCTTGTCTGTCTAGTCTTGTCTGTCTAGTCTTGTCTGTCTAGTCTTGTCTGTCTAGTCTTGACTGTCTAGACTTGTCTGTCTGGTCTTGTCTGTCTGGTCTTGCCTATCTGGTCTTGTCTGTCAAATTTTGTCTGATTAGTCACGTCTGTCTAGTCTTGTCTGCCTAATGTTATCTGCCTAGTCCTGTCTGTCTAGTCTTGTCTGTCTAGTCTTGTCTGTCTAGTCTTGTCTGTCTAGTCTTGTCTGTCTAGTCTTGTCTGTCTAGTCTTGTCTGTCTAGTCTTGTCTGTCTAGTCTTGTCTGTCTAGTCTTGTCTGTCTAGTCTTGTCTGTCTAGTCTTGTCTGTCTAGTCTTGTCTGTCTAGTCTTGTCTGTCTAGTCTTGTCTGTCTAGTCTTGTCTGTCTAGTCTTGTCTGTCTAGTCTTGTCTGTCTAGTCTTGTCTGTCTAGTCTTGTCTGTCTAGTCTTGTCTGTCTAGTCTTGTCTGTCTAGTCTTGTCTGTCTAGTCTTGTCTGCCTAGTCTTGTCTGTCTAGTCTTGTCTGTCTAGTCTTGTCTGTCTAGTCTTGTCTGTCTAGTCTTGTCTGTCTAGTCTTGTCTGTCTAGTCTTGTCTGTCTAGTCTTGTCTGTCTAGTCTTGTCTGTCTAGTCTTGTCTGTCTAGTCTTGTCTGTCTAGTCTTGTCTGTCTAGTCTTGTCTGTCTAGTCTTGTCTGTCTAGTCTTGTCTGTCTAGTCTTGTCTGTCTAGTCTTGTCTGTCTAGTCTTGTCTGTCTAGTCTTGTCTGTCTAGTCTTGTCTGTCTAGTCTTGTCTGTCTAGTCTTGTCTGTCTAGTCTTGTCTGTCTAGTCTTGTCTGTCTAGTCTTGTCTGTCTAGTCTTGTCTGTCTAGTCTTGTCTGTCTAGTCTTGTCTGTCTAGTCTTGTCTGTCTAGTCTTGTCTGTCTAGTCTTGTCTGTCTAGTCTTGTCTGTCTAGTCTTGTCTGTCTAGTCTTGTCTGTCTAGTCTTGTCTGTCTAGTCTTGTCTGTCTAGTCTTGTCTGTCTAGTCTTGTCTGTCTAGTCTTGTCTGTCTAGTCTTGTCTGTCTAGTCTTGTCTGTCTAGTCTTGTCTGTCTAGTCTTGTCTGTCTAGTCTTGTCTGTCTAGTCTTGTCTGTCTAGTCTTGTCTGTCTAGTCTTGTCTGTCTAGTCTTGTCTGTCTAGTCTTGTCTGTCTAGTCTTGTCTGTCTAGTCTTGTCTGTCTAGTCTTGTCTGTCTAGTCTTGTCTGTCTAGTCTTGTCTGTCTAGTCTTGTCTGTCTAGTCTTGTCTGTCTAGTCTTGTCTGTCTAGTCTTGTCTGTCTAGTCTTGTCTGTCTAGTCTTGTCTGTCTAGTCTTGTCTGTCTAGTCTTGTCTGTCTAGTCTTGTCTGTCTAGTCTTGTCTGTCTAGTCTTGTCTGTCTAGTCTTGTCTGTCTAGTCTTGTCTGTCTAGTCTTGTCTGTCTAGTCTTGTCTGTCTAGTCTTGTCTGTCTAGTCTTGTCTGTCTAGTCTTGTCTGTCTAGTCTTGTCTGTCTAGTCTTGTCTGTCTAGTCTTGTCTGTCTAGTCTTGTCTGTCTAGTCTTGTCTGTCTAGTCTTGTCTGTCTAGTCTTGTCTGTCTAGTCTTGTCTGTCTAGTCTTGTCTGTCTAGTCTTGTCTGTCTAGTCTTGTCTGTCTAGTCTTGTCTGTCTAGTCTTGTCTGTCTAGTCTTGTCTGTCTAGTCTTGTCTGTCTAGTCTTGTCTGTCTAGTCTTGTCTGTCTAGTCTTGTCTGTCTAGTCTTGTCTGTCTAGTCTTGTCTGTCTAGTCTTGTCTGTCTAGTCTTGTCTGTCTAGTCTTGTCTGTCTAGTCTTGTCTGTCTAGTCTTGTCTGTCTAGTCTTGTCTGTCTAGTCTTGTCTGTCTAGTCTTGTCTGTCTAGTCTTGTCTGTCTAGTCTTGTCTGTCTAGTCTTGTCTGTCTAGTCTTGTCTGTCTAGTCTTGTCTGTCTAGTCTTGTCTGTCTAGTCTTGTCTGTCTAGTCTTGTCTGTCTAGTCTTGTCTGTCTAGTCTTGTCTGTCTAGTCTTGTCTGTCTAGTCTTGTCTGTCTAGTCTTGTCTGTCTAGTCTTGTCTGTCTAGTCTTGTCTGTCTAGTCTTGTCTGTCTAGTCTTGTCTGTCTAGTCTTGTCTGTCTAGTCTTGTCTGTCTAGTCTTGTCTGTCTAGTCTTGTCTGCCTAGTCTTGTCTGTCTAGTCTTGTCTGTCTAGTCTTGTCTGTCTAGTCTTGTCTGTCTAGTCTTGTCTGTCTAGTCTTGTCTGTCTAGTCTTGTCTGTCTAGTCTTGTCTGTCTAGTCTTGTCTGTCTAGTCTTGTCTGTCTAGTCTTGTCTGTCTAGTCTTGTCTGTCTAGTCTTGTCTGTCTAGTCTTGTCTGTCTAGTCTTGTCTGTCTAGTCTTGTCTGTCTAGTCTTGTCTGTCTAGTCTTGTCTGTCTAGTCTTGTCTGTCTAGTCTTGTCTGTCTAGTCTTGTCTGTCTAGTCTTGTCTGTCTAGTCTTGTCTGTCTAGTCTTGTCTGTCTAGTCTTGTCTGTCTAGTCTTGTCTGTCTAGTCTTGTCTGTCTAGTCTTGTCTGTCTAGTCTTGTCTGTCTAGTCTTGTCTGTCTAGTCTTGTCTGTCTAGTATTGTCTGTCTAGTCTTATCTGTCTAGTCTTGTCTGTCTAGTCTTATCTGTCTAGTCTTGTCTGTCTAGTCTTGTCTGTCTAGTCTTGTCTGTCTAGTCTTGTCTGTCTAGTCTTGTCTATCTAGTCTTGTCTGTCTAGTCTTGTCTGTCTAGTCTTGTCTGCCTAGTCTTATCTGTGTAGTCTTGTCTGTCTAGTCTTGTCTGTCTAGTCTTGTCTCTCTAGTCTTGTCTGTCTAGTCTTGTCTGTCTAGTCTTGTTTGTCTAGTCTTGTCTGTCTAGTCTTGTCTGTCTAGTCTTGTCTGTCTAGTCTTGTCTATCTAGTCTTGTCTGTCTAGTCTTGTCTGTCTAGTCGTGTCTGTCTAGTCGTGTCTGTCTAGTCTTGTCTGTCTAGTCTTGCCTATCTACTCTGTCTAGTCTTGTCTGTCTGGTACTGTCTGTCTAGTTTTGTCTGTCCAGTTTTGTCTGTCTAGATCTGTCGGTCTAGTCCTGTCTGTCTAGTCTTGTTTGTCTACTCTTGTCTGGCTAGCCTTGTCTGTCTAATCTTGTTTGTCTAGTTCTGTTTGTCTACATACCCTCCTGACAAGCGGGAGATCCGGCTTCTATTCCCGGTCGGGTAGTGAACTGTCTAGTTCTGTCTGTCTATCTGGCTTGTCTTGTCTATCCAGTTCTACCCTTGTAGTCCTGTCCGTCTATTTTTCTCTGTCTGGTCTTGTGTCTTTTGTCTTGTCTGTCAAATCTTGTCTGCGTAGCCTTCTCCATCTGGTCCTGTCTGTCAAGTATTGTGCGCCTAGTCTTGTCTCTCTAGTCTTGTCTGTTTAGACTAGTCTGTCGAGTTTTGTATCTCTAGTCTTATGTATATAGTCTGGTCTGTCTACTCTAGTTTGTCTAGTTCTGCGTGTCTATTCTTCTCTGTCTAGTCTTGTCTCTCAATTCTTGTCTGTCAAATCTTAAATTCTGATTTAATTTGACTCATATAACAAATCAACGCGAGAGAAGCCGCGGGTTAGCTATTGTATAAAAATTATTGGTACTTACGTATTAATGCCACCACCGCTACGTTTTTAAATGCCGCCAACCTACATCTAAAATTTTTGTGTTTTATCATATAATGATAAATCATAAAATAATACATTTTATTTAAAATTAAAACATTTTTAAAACTCAAAATACTTTATTTTTTAACCCTGGTTAGATTAGGTTGCCCGCCGCGAAGCGGACAGATAGATCAAGACAACATACGGGCGGTAGCGCGAATTCTCGATCCAATATATAGCAATGGTGGCGTTAATACGTAAGTACCGAATTGTTAACTATAGAGACTGGGAAGAATTTATATAAAAGGTGTTTGTAGTCTTGTAATAAATTAAAGTCCCCATTATTTATATTCGAGGCAAACATATTGAAGAAACAATTTTTGATTGGTAACAGCATTGGTAACATTAATGGTTTAGTTAATTAATAAAGTGTATTAATTCTATATATATATATATATATATATATATATATATATATATATATGTATATATATATATATGTATATATATATATATATATATATATATATATATATATATATTATTAATTAATAGGAAACATTACAAATAATATTGGACTATGATGAAGTAAAGTTTCCCATTTAAACTGATATTTCGACGATCACAATCAAAATTACTTAAATAGGCAGAACCAAGGTGAACTGTTGAAAAGCAATGTTAGCGTAGTTATACGCGATAAGAAATGAATTCACCAAAACAATCAGATCGAGAGCGACGACACACACATTTTGCAGTCGTGAGTGAGCAGCGAAACGAGACTGATGTGTTAAACTGCAATCTTAATTATTTCCTTTGTATTCGGTAAAATTAGCTAGCCAGAACTAATTTAATCGATAAAATGCTTTTCATAGCCTTTCTTCTAGACAAAGATATTTAATATATGAATAAATATTTAGAAATTGTCTTACTTTAACATTGTAGATTTCGAGGACTAATATTTTCTTAAATGAATTTCCCATTAAATTCAGCTCTCTAAGATTTATAAAATCTACATAGATAGATAAAATCCACAAGATTTATAAATCCACAGACCGAAAATGGTCGTAATGACCTCGTAAGATCTCATGAAGTAATTCATAGTTTCTCATACAGTTTGTTTAGATTGATGTCAAATTTAAACTCAAGAAGCTGAATTTATTTAAAATGTTTCTACTAAACAAATCAATCAAATTAAATAGTCCATTTAATTATACTAAGATTACAGAATAACTATACACAACACATATTTGTACATATACCTAGTATATACATAGTGTGAACATAATGAAAGAAACATATATCGAATCAGGAATGAATATTTGATAAATAGCATAATAAATTAGTGTTTGATAAATTTGCTTTAAAATATGATTTAAAATGTGCTTTAACATGTGCTTAAAAATGTGCTTTAAAATGTGCTATAAAATGTAGTTTAACGTCAAGATTCAAGAAAATGTAAGTAAAAAACACCTCTATTTCTCTCATAGGAATAATATGAACTGAATGCATTTAATGTATGAATTACGCTGCGATTTAGTTAATTGCAAACCCAAAGCTATTTTTTTTTCGAAATGAATTTGTTCGTTTTTGAAAGTTGTAAATGACACGGAAGAAGCTCCTTCCATCTCAAGTTTACTTAAAAATTAAAACTGAAATCGAGAAAGACATAATGTTTACTCTTATAAATAAATCTCAAATTCTCTCTATTGCAACAAATAAATGAAAGGAAACTTGTGAATGCACGCAAAATAGAACTAGATTTTATATATTTATTAAAATACAATTACGTTTTAAGTAAAATAATAAATAACATTGCAAAGATTGTTTTACAATTTTTGCAAAATATATAATTATAATTTTATTCATCGTATATCCTCTTGCTTGTTCCTCTTGTTCGCCAAATTTCCAAATCTAACTTTGGGAAAGTTATCATTAGTAATCGGGTATGAACGTTCATGATGCATTATTTCACGATAATTTCAAAAGTGAGTTTCTGAATTGTTATTAGTTTAGGTTTAGCGAATAATACATAATTTGCATTATGAAAATTCTATTGAAACAAGGAATGATGACAGAAATCGTTAAATGTTAATATTTAAATACGGTATTAAAACCGATTACCCAATTCCCTGTTCTGTGTCTATCTATATATCATCATCTACATTGATGCTATCACATTTATTTATAAATAAATTATTAAAACTTGTTCCATTACGCAACGGGTCGCAGAGTTTCGTAACAATTTTATTACGGTCTTTTATTATCCAAACATTTGTTTCATTTTACTGTCCGTATTATTATATTCGTTTATTACAAGGTATAAAAACAATGAAATAAAGACATTACTATATAGAAAGCTATTGTGCAGTAATTTATTTATAGAGATTGTAATTTGATTTGCTAACATGCGATTGTAGATATTTAATTCGAAACGGGATTTGATTTATTAAGCGCTGAAATGAATTTATAGTGATTTATCGATTGATTAACGTGCGTGTTGGTGAAAAGTAACGGAAAGGAAAATGCAGGTATTTTGAGGCATTGAATAAAAATTCGTTGTCGCCATTTCGAAAGCCGCGCACACTAAACATTGGAAATAAAATCGATGAACGCGGAATATGGGGGAGGGTCGGTCTGAAAAAATGGACAACAATTTTATAAAATTATTTTTTTGTGGCAGTAGGTTTGTTTATTTGTTAAGATTTTTTTGGGGATGGAAACTCGGTTAAGCGTATTAGGTGGAGGTTGTGAGTAATTTGTGGATCTAATTACCGTTTGAGCGTCGGGAATGTAAATGAATGAAATTGGGGGAGACGTCGTTGTCGGCCATGTTGGTCATGCGCCGTGCGGGGGATGGGGATTCCGTGTACGCAACTTTCTTAGTTTCCACACACGCTGTCGCAAATTCTAAAGAGACATTCGCGCTCCATCTTTATCTTACGTAATGCGTGCGAACGAGAGGCTCGTATGTGCCCTATGCTAGCTTAGATGCGGCACGCGTAAACACCGCGACGCCTGAAGACGCCTGAAGACCATTCGACTTGCTTCCGTCATCCAATGTGCCACGAACTCAACAACACCTCACACCGCAAAAATAAAACTTTACATAAACACTCCGAGTGGTGGAACAAAGTTTCCCTCTGAACTCGACGGAATAAAGGTAGGAATTTGAATTAATTTCATTTTTTAAGGATATTAAATTTGACACAGTTATTACTTGGCGCGGGATGGATTAATCACGATCAAGCTGTCTGGTGTTGAGTTAGGTCGTGCTCCCGACGGCAGCCTCACGTACTAATCACTCCGCGCTAACGACCAATCAGAGCGCGGCGCCGCGGCGCTCTTAATAAGCTCGGGAATGTCTTCTCGCTTTCATTCAGCTTTCACTTCCTTATCCCGGCGGACACAACACTCATTTACTACGCCGCGCACGTTCCAAACGCGCGAAATAAACTTTGCGCTTTAAATGGTTTCCTTTTATAATTGAATTTGTTTGCTTCAAGTGCTTAAATTAACACTTTCAATTTCCTCTTGAGACATTCCATTTTTAAAATGCAATCGGAATTGTCTTGATTTTTTAAATATTTTTCTAGTATAAGTTATTTGGGGTAATTATCCTTTATAAATCGCATTCGTTTTTCTCGCATTTTTATTAAATATCTGCTTTTTTCTGTGATTTTTTTTCTAATTATTGAAAAAAAAAATGTGGAAAACGTTGAATTTGGATTTTTTTTTAATATTCAAACGATTTTATTTTTTAATTAAATTCGTTTTAGCTTTTATATATTTTCTTCTTTAACAAATTCTTTTTTATTCTTTACCAAACAATCTAAACCTTTAAAATCTGCAAAATGTTGATATTTTCACTTTAATTAAATAATAATAATAATAATAAATGCCTTTATTCGCAATAAACGCAATAAAATAAAAAATATCAACAAAAAATGCAATCCATTGGACGAGGATTAAATATATTACATATTTAAATATATTTTGACTGATTTTTTTGATAACCCCTTGACGAATAAAATGCGCGTTGACGAGTACACATACATGTGATCTTATCACAATTACATGATGTCTTAGCGACGTCATTGTATGTCAAGGGGTTAATCAAGGTAACTTTTTTAATTAAGGAATATATGTTTTCTACACTTTTATCAAATCTAGTATCATTTACTTATTAAAATGCACTTTCATTACTTACTTCTAAACTAAATTCACTTTTCTCATTTTAAAATTTTACTTCTTTTGTTATCTAGTATTGGTTACTTTTTCGCAAATATTAGATCTTTATCTTTTATTTGCCAAAACGTTAATAATATACAAAAGTTAAATAACAAAAAGGTTATATTATACAAAAGTTATTTATTTACCTTTGTATATTATTAACTAAACTCTTTTAAATTCATTACAAAATGTGAAAACTATCAAATATTTTATTTTTCTTCTAAAATACATTTTAAATTCAATTCGATTTAGTTTTTTAATATTTTGCCCCCTTTACCAAAAATTCTAGTAATCCTAGTAAAATCTAAAGATAAATGCTGTTATTTTAATTTTATTTAAATAAATTTAGAATCTATCTTTCTTGTTATTCAAAGTAACATTCAATTTGTATTTTTCTAAATGTGACTTATTTCTGTAAGTTCAACTAAAATTAAATTTAAAGTTGGTGAATTATCACTGCGATATCTTCGAATCTATTAATAAATAGATGCAACTACAGATATATTCTGTTACGCTTTGGCACCCTTTGCTCAAGACGCGTTGTGTGAGCCGTCTTGAGCAAAGTATGCCAAAGAGTAGTACAAGATTTCGGTGTAATTCCATTGATTTATTGATAGATTCAAAGATATCGTAATGATAATCTCCTACTTTAAATTTAATTATTAGTTTGGTTCACACCATGACAGTTGATTTTCTACTAAAATATTCAATTATCGATATTTTATTGCGAGAAAACCGTTGAACTTGCATATTTTTGTAAACTTTGTTACACTCCCTATATTCCAAATTTATATACATTCCTCAAACTTAACGCTTTCTCGCAATTTCATTTGCAACTTTATATTCCATCTTACTTACGTTAAAACAGACAGACAGACATACAATCTTATCAAAAAGTTTTAAAACGTCAGCTCAACTTTTGGGTTCTTATTTAAAAATCACACATTGTCTAGTGAGTCATTGTGAGCTCTATAACAATGTTATTTTATAGTTTTCGTTAAGTGCCACGAAGGTGGACTGATAGTCTGGTGGACTGAAATTAAATAACTGACAAATAACTGACAGTAATTGTTATAGAGCTCCGGAAAGGTTGAATATATTTATATATTCAGGCTGTGTTCCGTTTGTTTTAAGTTTGTCCAAGTTTGTACCATTATTTGCTAGAAGCAAGTGTAAACTTAAACATGGATCAGTAAAGATTGTAGCACCTGGGTATTCTATAAGTCGGAGAACACTATAAGTCAAATTTGGCGCCGAGGACAAAAATCTTTACTTGAAGGATCAGTAAGTGCGAATGTAAATTCGCAAGAGTCGGCAGGAAACGAAAAATCCTAGATGTAGAAAAGATAAAACAGGTCGTTGATGCTGGGTGCGATAGTAATCTTTCTTGTTGTGCCAAGTTATAATGTAAGGTGTTTTATTATATATTTTTTTCTATTTAGCGTCTATAATGAAGTCATTAAAGCACTTATATGGGTTCGTTAATGGCTCGCCGTATTTTCTCAAAATGTATCGAATTTTTTATTTAGAAATGGCATACAACGGCGCAAAATAGTATAAAAAAAACTCGTTAAGAAGGCGTTTTTCGCACTTCTCCATTAGAAAATTCGTCGTTACGGTCGTAGTTTTCCAAACAAAGACGCGTGCCGAAAAATCGCGCTTATTGAACTCGTTCTTTAATATACTATTGATCCATGGATTTCAGTCCTATAAAACTTTTTATTTCAAAACGAACACATGTTTTGGGACATAAATTTTCACACACCACATCGGGTACTTATTATGGGACACACATATATGTATTTAGAATGCTTTAATTTCTGAATTGCAACTTCATACAAACTTCTTTATAAAGTAAGTACACTTCTACTAAATACAAATTCACTTTTCTCAATTTAAATTTTGTCTGTTTTCGTAAACTATTGTTCGTTATTTCTTTGCAAACAATAGATCACTGTCATTTATTTACCAAAAAGTTAATATCATATTAAAGTTAAATTTCGATAAAAGTTTTTGCAATATAGAGGAATTCTAAAAAAGTTTTATATTCCTTCGAAAAAGTTTTTTTTTTTTTGGTAGTTATTAATTATTAATTATTTTGTTATATGAATAGAAATTGAGGAAACTATGTTATTTAATTCACAAATTGACTAATAACATAAATAAAATATAATTATTCGTACGGTATGGCTCCTGCATTTTACAGCTAAGAGAGACCACGAGGTCACAAGAAAGTGACATTACTTGATAAATGAAAATAATTATTGAAAACTTTTATTCACGCCTCAGGGAATCACTATTATTGGAACGGTAACTTCGTAGGGAGGAGGTTTTATACATTAAAACAAAATTACGATTTAACTCGTCGAAACGTCGATGAGTTAAATCGTTAGTTTGTTTTAACATAAAAAACCTCCTCCCTACGAAATTACCGTTCCAATAATAGAAAATAATTATGAACATCCATAGACGCGTTTCTGCTTTTTGGCTTCATCAGTATGCACTTATCATATAATCTCAAATTGAATCAAAATTAAAATGAAATTATTTTATTTATACAGCCCATGGTCAATACTGTATATCAATAAAATAATTTCATTTAAGAACACGACATACTGAGTAAGTTCTTAGTTTACATTTAATTTTGATTCAATTTGAGATTATATGACAAGTCCGTACTGATTAAGCCAAAAAGCAGAAACGCGTGTATGGATGTTCATAATTATTTTATATTATTTTCTATTCTTTAATTAAATGCAGGAGCAACACCATGCTAATAATTATATTTTATTTATGTTATTAGTCAATTTGTGAATCAAAGAACATGGTTTCCTTAATGTCTTTTCTTATAATATGAAAGTTCACATAGTAATTTTTTCCTACTTTTTAAAATTATTTTGTTCCTTATTTTTGCGTTTATTATATCGTTTATTTTGCTAACAGGTTCTCAACTTATTCTTCAAAAAGAAAATTAAGAAATATTGATTATTTTTCTATTATTTTTAAATAGTAGTTTATGATATAAGTGTAAGACTGGCATTTGTGCACGAATTACGATGTTTATAGCACGAGCCGATGACGAGTGGTGCGATTGCAATGAGTGCACAAAAATCTTTCACAAACGTGTGTCATACGTTATTTTATCTACGCAGCACGTTAAAATGCTGTTGAATCTACAAAAAAATAATTGTTTCTTACCGATAATAATGTAAAAATTGTAATTTTAACAGACACATACTTGAAATCACTGACACAATAAGGTTAGAACTTTCGCGTCCGTGGAAAAAATTAAAAAACGCACCAGATAAAACCAGACTGAGACGCCGAGACTTCTTGCTTCAAAATAAGAAAAAGTAATTAAATTTTGATGTACGTCGGAAAATTTATTGTCACTACGTCTATGTATTTTGTTTAGTGACGCAAGTTGTTGCCATACTAACGACAAACAGAAATCGTTTAATAATGTGAATCCATTTGATTTACATTGGACTTTTACGCACGATTTGGATAACTTTTACACACGATTATAATAACGGCATCCTTTACATACAACAATGTATTTATTAATGTGTTCATTTTGATACGAATGATGAGTAAATAAATTATTTTTTAGGAATAAAAATGTTCACGTGTAATATATTCTGTATCAATACCTGAGCAAGCGGGAACTTTCCAAGTTTAATTATTTTTATCATATTATATTTGATTTCAAATAATTATAGGAATGTTCTGATCTTAATATTATATATAATAATAACTCATCTATTTTCTGCAATTTGCCAAATTATCTCTAGTCATTCATGAAAAACTTAAATAAAGCTTAACTTAAGAAATAAAAATGTGTCTTTTATTTTGCGTACATTTTACATGAAAATACTTGATAATAAGTACCCAACTTTGGAATTTGTAAAATGATTTTTGTTTTATTAAATTTGATTTGAATTAATTATATGTTTTAATCTATTATTATTATATAAACAATGTATTTCTCAGCACTAGTGATAGTAAACTTATTCTCGGACGACGCGAAAAGGGAATTCACCCTGGCCCGCAAGCCCTTTTTAGTGTACTAGTTGAGGAACTTTCGGACTATGTGGCATGTTTGAAGGAGTATGGCTTTCTGGCCAATTCTTGCTATGCTAGATGGTAATGCAAGTTCCTCGGTGGCCCTGATGAGTTCGTTAAACATTACACTTTCCGCGGAGATTATTATTGGGTGAATTGTTACTTCGGTTAGTTTCCACATGTTTTTTAATTGAATAGCGAGTTCCTCATACTTTCTTTGTGTCTCAGTTTCGGTCTTCTTAATATTATGAATTAAAGGAACTCCTATTTTAATTACTTGTGCTGTTTTTGTTAAGATGTTTAATTAGCATGATATCTGGCCTATTGTTCTTTCTGTTAGCACGGGCCTGCTCCAGTAAAGTATTGTGTTTAAATTCTCGAGCACTGATCCTGGACAATATTTATAGTATGGTTGTGTGTCCTTTGTGTCTAGGAGGCCGTGTTTTATTCCCAGTTGTTGATGAACTAGTTTTGCTAGTTGTTTATGTCTCCCCAGGTATGCCGTTTCAGAAAGGGCCGGGCACTATGCCATTATATGTTCAATCGCTTCTCCAATATTACCGCATTTACCGCATCTATCCACTGTTCCAATTTTCAGGACGTGTTTTTCGTTGTTCCTAGTTCTGATTATACGGTCCTGATGAAGCCTGCATTCACCGGGTAGAGCTGACCGTCTCTAATCCATTGATAGGTCAGATTCTTGTCTATATGTAGCTCTTGTAGTAGCCTTGGAAAGCTTTCCATGTAAGGCTTTGTTTATTAGCGGTTCAACTTCACTCGTACGGACTCGCAGGTTTTCCATCCTCAGGTTCAAAGGAGTGTAGTTGTCTCTGGCCATCTGGATTAGGTGGTCATCGGAGGCTACCAAATTGTTTCTCATCCTGTTTCCTGTCTTCTACGCAGATCCCATATACTAATGAGTCCTATCCCGCCATCTTTCCGTGGTAAACAGAGACGTGGTACAGAGGAATTGGGATGTAGGCATCGGGATTTATTGAGTATTGTTCCTGTTACTCTATCTAGCCCATTAAGATCAGTGTCAGAAGACTTAATAATACCAAATGTATACGTTAATACCGGTACAGCCCATGTGTTAATTGCAGTAATTATATATCTTCGTGATACTTTTGAAGCAATTTTGCTACTCATTTCTTATATTTTTGAGTACATTCCTTATATATATATATATATATATATATATATATATATATATATATATATATATATATATATATATATATTCCTTTTATTTTATATATTATTAATTGAATTATTTCTTTATTTCCTTTAATATGCCAAATTATATCTAATTATTCCTGAATTAAAACCTATTTTTGTCTTTTAGCCATTTTATTTAAATTAATTAATTAATTCAAATTAAAAATTGCTAAAAAAATTGCTTAAACTAAAAATGCTATTGTTAATTATTAATTATGCTATACAATTGTGCTATACAATTATTATGCTATACATATACAATTATGCTATACAATTGTATGTCGGCGGCCAGTTATTTCGACGTATTTGGCATTTGAATTACTAGTTGAGCACCCTTTCCTCTATTAATATTATTATTATACTTTTATCTATTATTTTTGTTTCGTAGCGACTAATATGTTAAGCGTTGATTTTCCCGAAACAACATAAAATGTACTTGCACCACTTTCAAAGTAAACGGTCCATATATTACTTGCTCTCTTTTATTCTGAGAAAATTAAAAAAAAACATTGATTTCGTAAATTATGTTTGGAAATGTAATTTAAATTTCTTTAGTTTTTCAATTTTGATAATAGTTTTCACTACTTCATGTTTTATCTTCCTCTACTTCTTCTTCTACTTATGCCATGACGGTTAACGATCGTTGACCCCTATGTGGGCTTCCATATTTGTAATCATAATCTTGTTAGTAGCTGCCCGGAAAAGTTCGACAAAAGTTTTGCCAAGCTATTAATGTAGGTCGTCTCACAACGTCCTGGCTTGAAAACCTGCGCCAACGGTTTGTGTCTTACAATTAGTTTTTTTCGAACACTGTTTTTAAGAATATTTCGTTTTATTTATTACTCGTATTGGATGTATTTTCAAATGACTAATTTTTGACAATTACTTCCTATTCCTTCCTTACTTATTTCCTTCAATTACTCAAACAAAACACCGGGTTTTAAAATACCAAAACAACTCAAACAAAACACCCAATAGTAAACTATTAAAAATTTGTTTCAATTTGGCTTCAATTTTTATTGAACTTTTTATCAATAACATCGTATAAAAACTTACTTATACACCACTTACTAACGGTCGCAACCATCCAATTCATTATTTTAAAATTTTGTAATTAGTTTTCTGATTATTTTATAAAACTTTGTTAAAAAAATACTACTATTAAATAATAATTCGTACTTACAAGTCCGACAAGATATCCATTATACAGATTTAAATAGTTTATAGTGCGAATGTTCCGGAATATTTTCATGAAACGTTTAATAAAATGACGTGATTGGTTTTTGTTTAATGAAGGAAGTTGTGAAAATAGTTCAAAATCTTATTGCAACAAATCGCTCAATTGGTTTAATAAAGGAAATTGTGAAATTAGACCAAAATCTTGATGCAACAAATGCTAGCTAAACCGATCGCGATGTACTTACTAGTCCGACAAGACATCAACGTAGGTACTAAATTAGTCTTTAGTGAGAATGTTTTTCTAAATTT
The DNA here is from genome assembly GCA_944588485.1 of Phosphuga atrata. Lineage (NCBI taxonomy): Eukaryota > Metazoa > Arthropoda > Insecta > Coleoptera > Silphidae > Phosphuga > Phosphuga atrata. The sequence continues at coordinate 21,065,488 of OX155905.1, forward strand.
TTTATTAAAACCGCGCGATTGGTTTTTGTTTAATGAAGAAAGTTATGAAAATTGATTTAATAAAAGTAATTTATGATACAAGTGTGTGAAGAAGGGCTTTTGTGCATGAGTTCCGGAGTTTAAAGCACAAGCCGATGGCGAGTTAATCGCAATAAGTGCACAAAAGCCTTCCACACACGTGTATCATACATTATTTTATCTACGAAGCATGTTAAAATACTCTTGAATCTACAAAAAAATAATTGTTTCTAACCGAAACTGAAAAATCATCTTACTGAAAAATTATAATTTTGTCAGACAAAATGCTGCAACTCACTGAAACAATAAGGTTAGAACATTCAGCGCCTCTTTGGAAAAATTGCTAACTATTAAAAACGCACAGTGACGGGAACATTATTTGGTCGTTGTTGATGTAATCTAGGTAAACCTAGATTTAATCTAGATTAGATTATGGTTAGGTTAAGTTATATTAGAACCAGATAAATCCAGACTGTGAGGCCGAGAATTCTTTATTCAAAATAATAAATATAAATTTTTAATATCCTTCAGAAAATTTATTTTCACTACGTCTATGTTTTTTTGTTTAATGACGCGACTTGTTGCCATAGGAACAACAAACAGAAATCGTTTAATAATGTAACTCCATTTGATTTATATTGGACTTTGTATACTTTTACACACGATTATAATAATGGCATCCTTCACAAACTATAATGTATTTATTAATGTGTTCTTTTTGGAGTGTGAGTGGATAATTGTGAAGCTAGACCAAAATCTTTCTGCAAGAAATAGCTAAATACATCGCTATGTATTTACTAATCCGACAAGATATGAACGTATAGACTAAATTAATTTTTGGTGCGAAGATTTATGAATATTTTTCTGAAATTTTGATTAAAATCGCGCAATTGGTTTTTGTTTAATGAAGAAAGTTGTGAAAATTGTCCAAAATCTTAATGCAACTAAACTAGTTTAATGGAACAAGTAGCGTAGTTCATTTAATAAAGAAAATTGTGAAACTAAATTAAACATCGCTAAAAAAACTAAATCTTGATGCATCAAATACTAGCTAAATACATCGCTTTGAACTTACTAGCTAAACTAGATATCAACTCTATAGACTAAACTAGTTTATAGTGAGAAGATTGGGGAACAATTTTCTGGAATTTTCATGAAAATAGGGCGATTAGTTTTTGTATAATGGAGTAAATTGTGGGAGTAGTCTAAAATCTTGATTCAACAAAACTAGCTAAATATATCGCTTTGGACTTACTAGCTCAACTAGATATTAACTCTATAGACTAACCTAGTTTATAGTGCGAAGATTGGGGAACATTTTACTGAAACCTTCATGAAAATCGCGCGATTGGTTTTTGTTTAATAAAGCAAATTGTAGGAATTGTCTAAAATCTTGATGCAACAAAAACTATCTAGATACATCGCTGTGTATTTACTAGCTCCACGAGATATCACCTCTATAGACTAAACTAGTGTATAATGCGAAGATTGGGGAGCATTTTACTGGAACCTTCATGATAATCGCGCGATCGGTTTTTGTTTAATAAAGTAAATTGTGGGAATGGTCCAAAACCTTGATGCAACAAAAACTATCTAAATACATCGCCTTGTACTTACTAGCCCGACGAGATACTAACTACACAGATTAAACTAGTGAAGATTGCGAAGATACAGGAAAATGTTTCTGAAATTTTCTTAAAAATCGAATGGTTTCTGTTTGCTGATAGAAATTATAAAACTTGGAAGCTTTATTCGGTTTATATATTTGGATTAGGTTTGGATTGAAATTTCAAATTGAAATTAAAAATTTTTGGATTTGAAATATCAAATTCAATTTGATAATTCTAAATAGAACAAACTTTATTTGTTTTTGAGATATTTTGGTCTAAAACTGAGTTACAAAGTTCAAATTGTTCGTGTTAACAATTAAAATTTGGAAGTTATGACAAACATATCTTGTTCAATAGAATATTTACAATACGGATTGAAATTTGATATTTACTATCATTTATTTATATTGGAAATTTAGTATACTAATTTAAAATTGAGCATTCTATTTGTGTCTGAAATCAAAATTGAAAAATGACGCACACTTTTTGAGATATCTTGAGTCTAACAAATACTGCACTACGCTATTTGAGTCTAAAACGTTATAAGGAGTTAAGACTTGTAAGATTAGTTAGGACACAGCTGGCTTAATAGATTAAGTAACAGTTCCAAATGTAGTATTCTTATTGAGTATTCCATTTTTATATCGAAACAGAATGTAATATTTGTTGAGATATTTTGGTCTAAAATTGAGCTATGAAGTTCAAATTGTTCCTGTCGAAAATTAACAGTTGGATTTTTAATTTTGCAAATATCTGATTTAATAGACTAACAATAAATAGTAGTTTAGAAAAAATAAATAGTAAAATTTAGTATACTAATTTAAAATTGAGCATTTTATTTGTATGTGAAAATAGAATCGGAATACTTCGAACAGTTTTCGAAGAATTTGGGTATAAAATTGAGTTATAAAGTTCAAATGGTCTGTGTCAAAGATTAAGACATGGAAGCTTAGTTTGGACACATGTGGTTTAGTAGACTAAAAATCAGTTTAAAATTGAGTATTCTAATTTGAAATTGAGCATTCTATTTGTATATAGAAACAAATTCGGAAAATTTAGAATACTTTTTTAGATATTTTGATCTACTATTGAGTTCAATTTGTTCGAAATTGTTGGAAATTTACTTTGGACATATCTCGTTTAATAGACTAAGTAGTGGATTAAATTTAGCACAGTAACGTAGATTTGAACATTCTATTTGTATCTGAAATCAGTATAGTAACTTAGAATTGAGCATTTGTATATAAAAACAGAATCGGATAATTGGAATTTTGCAATAGTTTTTGATATATTTAAGTCTAAAATTGAGGAAAATTTTTCATATCGAGAATAAAGACTTGGAAGTTTAGTTTGAACATATTTAGTTTAATAGACTAAGAATTTCCAAAGCTTTGGTAGTGGATTGAAATTGAGCACAGTAACTTAGATGTGAACTTTCTATTTGTATATTCTATTTACATTATATTGGTCTGTCTGAAAACAGAATTGGAAAATTTCGAACTGTTTTTGAGATATTTTGGTTAAAAATTAATATAAAGTTATTTATATTAATATAAAGTTTTTTTTATATTAACATAAAGTTCAAATTGTTCGTATAGAGAATTAAGACACGAAAGATTAATTTGGACATATCAAGTTTAATAGACTAAACAGCGGATTGACATTTAGTACACCACACCTACTTTAAATTGTTCATTCTATTTGCACCTGGAAACAGAATCGGGAAATGTCGAACAGTTTTTGATATATTTTGGTCTAAAATTGAGTTATAAAGTTGTAAATGTTCGTGTCGAAAATTTAGACTTGGAAGTTTAGTCCCGATATATCTGGTTTAATAGACTAAGCATCGGATTGAAATTTAGTGTACTAATTTAGAATTGAACACTGTCTGAAACACTGAACACTGAATTAGAAAATTCAAATTTTTTTTTTGATATATCTCGTAAATTGTGTTACAATATTTTAAATTGTGTTACATTTTTTTGTCAAGGATTAAGACTTCGACTTACAAAAACTGTGAATAAAATAAATCATTTTGCTTTGATATTTTAGTGATAGTCTAGTTTTTGCAACAAAACAAAATTTGCGGAAACTTTGGGACTTCGAGTTATTTGCATTACTATTCAATGCGCGAAATAATTTCTAAATTTATTTGTATTCCAAATATTTTAACTAATTACACATAACGTTTATACAATCGCTGCTAATTTATGATTACATGAAAATATTCAAACTAAATAATTTGATATTCTAATTGACAACTATTTATTAAACAGTCACATAGACAATGCCTACTCAAATTTGAAAAGTTTTAAAACTTTTCTAAATCATTTGTTTAGTTATTTCCCATTCCCAATAACTAAACAAATGATGAATACTAGGGATGATAAAAACCAACATTCAAACTAAATATTCTCATTTATAATTAGAGTATTGTGAGTAAATTTTCATGATTTGAAACTAAGATTGTAAAATAATTACAAGTATTTTTGTAGTCTTCAATTTTTAATAATTGGATTTGTTTTTTAAATTAACTGTTACAATAATTATAATCAAGTTATTTATACGATTACGTAAATTAATTAATATTCTTCAAATAAGTTACATTTTTGTAATAAATTCTTTCTATTTCTCTAAATAATTTCGAGATATTTTATAAAACAGTTGATTTTACGATGTAATATATTAAAATGTAACGTATCTAGAGAAAGAATAATAAAAGAAACCTTTACCGCCTCATAAAATGAATTAAAAAGAAAGAACTCGAATTAACTCAAATTACGAATAATTATCACACTAATTAGTTAAAGTAAATTTAAATATACATTTGTTAAAACCAACACATACAGTTTCAAAGAAAATGAAACTTTTACCGCTCACGCACTGCAGGAAATATTTCCACGATCGTAATTAGTCGCAATTTTTCAAATTCCTCAATTATAATTACTTTTTTTCCGTATTTAATAAAGTACGATTGTCGTGGTCTGGAGGTTTCACATAGCCTTGTTAACAAAACTCAACTTTATTTTCACGCCATTCTCTTGATTATTTCCGCACGTTTTACTAGTCTTCGAGGAAACGTTCACAAAAGGAGGAAAGGCGAAAAAAATGTTGAAATAACACTCGAGCGCGCGCGCGTCGATTATATCATCAACGCAATTTGCATACACGTTGCATTTAGAGTGCGTGTTGCACATCGCCTTTGCAATTACTAGCACAGTTAAACATCATTAACCTATTTTGCAAAGCATCTGCACAGAACATGCAAATACGGCAAATTGCCGGCCTTCTTTTAGCCAAGTTTAAAGATAATTACCGGACATATGCGCCCTCGCTTCAGGACACCAAAACCTCAAATAATTATTTTTGCACGAGAAATGTTATAATAAAAACTGATAGTTTTCGTGTGGTTTCTTACCGATGTGTTTTACTAACTGTCTTCAGATGAGTAAAAGATTACAAACTGAAACTCATTAAAATCTATGCTTTAAAGATAACCCTTTAAGGGTGTGGCCTAAAGGGTTATAGGTGGGGGTTGCTCATTACCCTCGACCAAAATGAAATTTCAAGGTTCACATCTGCATATGGTTGGAATTATAAATTGCCCTGTTGAAAAGAGAGGATATATTATACATATATAGTTTTGTGCATAATAATGCATCCGACCCTAGATGAAAAAAAATTATAATTTACCCTTGCGACGAGAGAATCTTAGTTTCAACCCCCGGTTTGTAAAAAAATATGATATAAACCATGCTCTAGTGGAAAAGAAAAATGCGTTTTATTATTAGCCAGACAAAAGGAGGTTTGTGTATATGTGTATAAGAGATTTGTGACCCCCATAAAGGTTAACACGCACCGCGCCCCGAAAGGGTTCGGGCACAAAAACTACGACTAGGACTAGATAATGCGCTCTCGTTGTTCGTTGCGGCCGTTGCATCTCATTACCAAAGGTTTCATACTTTGCATATTCTTTCTATCTACAAAAAAATTAACCCCTTTCAAATACCTTTCGTTGCATTAACAATAGATAACAGATTCATATAGAAAACCAGTCATATATAATAATTTTAATCTTTTTTTTTAAATTTGTTATAACAGAATAAATATCTTTTTGTTTAAAATTTTTCAAATCTCATGTTTAAACAACTAGAGATGTGTATGTTAATCCTAGAACCAGTACATTTTCAAGGCACTAAGGGAGTTAGAGAAATAACACTGTTTTTTAAATGAATTTCTTTCTATTTAAATTAAGTGAATAGCTATTTGCAGACGCATTTAGTGATCAATCTCTCATCAGTGCAGCTTTACTCTTTTGAATTATTAAATGGCATACACGGTTCTAGAAATAACATGCAAATCTCTAGTTGCTTCAACATGAGATTTTTTCAACGTCCTAATAAGACTTAATATTATAGAGCTACGAGCAGCTTGAATATATTTATATGTTCAAGCTATATTTATCTTTAGTAAGATTTTCTTATCCTTTTGTTATAATCGTAGGTTTTTCTTGGGAAAAGGATTTTCAAGTATCTTCCAGTTTCTCTCTAAATATGAATTCTGAATAACATCTTAAATAGTATAGGTGACAAGATATCCCTGTGTTACTCTTCTGAAAATTTTGACTGGGTTATGTTTTTCAACACAGATTCTTGATGGATCGCAAATCTCTTTATTCCATTCCAATATTTCTCAAAATCTACATCAATTTGTAGTGTTTTACGCTGTCAAAAGCCTTCTGGTAATGCATTAGGCAAGCAAATATTTTTGTAATCTACGATTAGGAACATCAAATACTAAACCAAAGATTACAAAACTTAGTAACCCCAAACAGTGGCAAACGTCTCCTTAAATTTAAGAATTAAAATTGTATTTGAAATAATAGTATATCAAACAATAATTGTATTTGAAATAATAGTATAACGAGCTGTAAGAAGCATATTACGTACGAGCGGAAGAGTTACGCACGACCCGCGTAGCAGTAGGTAATTGCCTTACAATTCGAGTTATGTACTATACTTTATCTACGACCACACTAATTTGTTTCTGTTTTATAAGAAAAATATGTTTGATCTAACATTTTTTCTTATTAGGTTATGTTTATTTAATTATCATTATTTAACATTATAATTAACAACTGTTGTATTTTCATATATAACTGTTACTCGACATTATTTAACTTGAAAGAAATGAAAAGAAATACATTCTTAATTGTTACATACCTTTTAGTACTTATTTGGGTTAAACTGGAATAAGAGTGGTCATAGATATAGACAACCCAATGTACGCAATGTCAATTTCTGTTAGTTTGAATTGTGACACGGGTGGCGCTGAACTTATGCGCACGTAGTAGCAGCTCTCAAACAATCAACGAATCGTAAACCAAACGCACGTGTGTGTTATCAATCTTAACTTATCAATAATCGCGGACTGTTACATACGTGTGTGTAATGCTGTATTTACATAGTCCACGAACTCTACAATAATAGGCATTTACAATAGTGGTCGTAGATAAAAATATTTATATGAACCTACATGCTTTTGTTACTGCTAGTAATCACAGATATTATATCTCATAATTAAATAATTTGAAATCTATCTGGCGCGCGGTTTCTTGCAATTACTTGTGGCCCGCTTCCCCAGAAGGTTGACGACCCCTTGTTCTATTGAATAATTTCTGATATTTTATTTGTAAGAATATATTACATTTAAAATGTGTTTTATAAGAGGCGACTGTCGCATCTTATTTAGTTTATTTTTAAGTGTAATCGCGTGTGATAAAATAGTTTTTGCAACGAGCAATTTATACAAAACTAATTGTCCGAGCTTTGAAAATTATTGAAATCAACAAGCATTTTATTACTTTGAGCAACTTACAACTCTACCTATAACTTTTTACAAACACTTTTTTATTTAGCAAACAGAAGAAATGAAGTTTGTTATTGGAGATGTTATTTCTCGATAAGAAATTATTACCTTTGACTATTTTTTTCCTGGCTGTTACATGTGGTTATCTGTTCACTATCCACCTCACATCTAAAGTAAATTAAGCACAGTTTCTACCTGTAACCCGTGAAGAGCTCTTCAGTTGCCTTCTGCCAAACCCTTTTCTATCTAAAATAAATAACACTGAAATGTATATGTTCCCCTCAATTTCATGTCATTCCGATCCTTTTATGTTCCACATTATATTATTTAACCCTCTGTGTGATTCTTGGATGTAGTGTGACTTTGTGTGTACGATTACGCGCATTTTGTCCCGTAAAGGGTTACATCGCAATAAATCAAGAAACGGGACAAGAATTGCGACTCTTTAAAATGCACACATGCACGCGCATATTTATCTGTACTTTTTTACATACGTTAGAAGAGTGCCTAATCGAGCGTGGATTCGGAAGTTTTTTTTTTATTACGTGAAACCATCAGATGCTCGGTGTCTTTCTCTCTCGCGCCGGTTCCATCGATTGTATTCAATTGCATGTACAAAACGGATTTTTAATATGAATATTAAAGCATAATACCTGTGAAATTTATAGTTTTACATCGGGGAAAATACGGTTCTCGTCATAGGGGATGGTTTTCTTTTTTTAAAAAAATGTTTCGGGAGTAATAAATAATGAGTTCCTCTCCCTCGAATTTTTTACACCATTTCATGCATATTTAATAGTTTTATGTCTTTTTAATTCGGATACAATTTTAAACACACAAAACATTCACTGGCTTTAACACTGTTTAATCCAGGGGTGTCCAACCTTTTTCTTCTACTGGACTACATTATAAGAAGTTTAGGGCCATACGTATATTACCATAGTTTAAGATTAAGAAAAAAATCCTCAATCACATTTCAAGGTTCAGTATAATCTCGATAATCCGGCGGTTGGTTAATTCAAGATATTCAGTAATCCGGCGCCCTGGAGAAACAAGTGCGTCTTCTTTACGCTACCCCGCGTCGGATATAAACCTCGCGCACAGAAGAAATAAAGTCTAAAACAACACCATCCAGCGATCTAGGAAAAAGGTCTGGCCAACACACCCTATTTTTAACTCTGAAAACTTGATTGACGATTCTGACAAAGCTAACTCCACTCTTCAATTGTCTTACTAACTGTTCTAAGTTTCAACATATTTTTTTGAATGTACAAGTTTACCTCTTTCTGAAATAGAATTGTACATAAAGTGTGTAAAATTGTTATTGTTTTCTTAGAATCCTGATTATCCTTTTCCTGATTTCTTTCTTCTCTGATTTCCTGATAATTTTTTGATAATCCGGCGGTTGTCTGGTCCCATATGTGTCGGATTATCAAGATTATACTGTATTTGAAAATTTTTCCATTCGACTCAAAAATAAAAGATGTCTTCAGAATTACGGCGTTGTGAAACTTGAATAAATAAATTATTGATAAATTAAAATAAAAGGCCATTGAAATAAATAAATTTAAAACGATGCAAACAATTTTTTGGGCTGCATTGAAATTTGTCTTGGTCTGCATGCGACCCGCAGGTTGTACGCAAGTGTAAACTTTATATGTAATCTCTTCTTTTTGTTGCCGTAGCGGCCCGTTTAGTTATTTCGCATTTTTTTCAATGAGGGTTGCCCATCTACTTCGGTTTTTTGCATAGGCATTTCAATTTGCAATTCCGATTGTTCTCGCATCTTCAGCCACCTTGTCCTCGTTCTGCCACATAGCCTTCGTCGTTCTTTGGTAACCTCCTGTTCCCGTTTGGTGTGCCTAGTATTTTCCAATCAGGTTTTGTCTCCTGCATATCGTAACCTACCGCATTTCATTGCTGCTACCAAATTTGGCTTATAGAAACTCTGTCGTAGCTCAAGGGTCATTAAGATCCTCCACCCCCGGTCTGTATTTACTGGTCCAAAAATGTTACTTAAAACTAGTACTTTTCGTTCGAAGCTGTTGAATTGCAGAAGGGTTCAAGTCTCTCTGCTATATATCACCACTGGTCTAATTAGTATCTTGTATATTCTTATACTTCTTTGTAGTTGTATGCGGGTTGTGATTTCTTCGGATATTTCGTTTATGCTGTTTATTATAGAACCCAGATACTTGAAGGATTCCATCACTTCCAGCTGTCTTCCGCCTATTTCTACAGTTTGTTCGATTTGTGCTCCGGTCCTACCCAGCACCATATGTTTGGTCTTGTCGATATTAACTTTCAGCCCTAATTTTCCTCACAGTTTCGTCTAGTGGTTCATATCCTCATTTATTGACTCTGTGTTTTTGGCTAGCTACTACATCTATGTCGTCCGCGAACGTAAGGATCACTTTAAATTCGCTGATTATTGGTCGGTGTTTCTTATCGCCCTCACCGCTTTTTCTAAGGCCACGTTGAATGGTATTGTTGAGAGGCCATCTACTTGTGCAAGCCCTGATGTTACTGCGAAGCTTGTCAATACCTCCTCTTGCAACCATATTTTACCTTTAGTATCGTTTAATGTCATCCGGGTTAATTTGACAAGCTTTGCTGGTATTCCAAACTCTTCCATTATTCTAAATAATTGGTTACTGTTTGTATGAAGAGTTGGTGCATATTGGTCTATACTATGCTCCCAGCACTTCTCCATTTCCTATATTGCGTGTAGAGAAAGTCTGGGCTGTAGTTGACCTGTTCCGCCTGAACCCACACTGGTCTCTTTCTCTCTCCCTTCAGCTCGTGTTTGTCCACTTCTGGACGTAGGCCTCCTTCAAGTCATTCAATGCGCATCTTCTTTTTGCGGTTTGATGCCATTCTTTCCCCGCTATTTTTTTTTTTTGATGTTGTGGAGGATGTTGTGATGTTGTTTCTTTGCGGTCTTCCAGTGCTTCGTTTTGTGGCCCTTGGTCTCCAGTGAGTAACTCTGTGGGTCCATTTGTCGGTGTTTTCCCTGGCTACGTGTCCCACCCAGCTCCACTTAAGTTCTGCGCTTCGTTCAAACGCAGAATTTCCCGTCTTCGACTTTAGTTGGCATTCTGATCTCCTAGTTTGTTATTCTGTCGCTTAAGCTTATGACCAGCCTGTTCCTTTGCTCGTTGCCAGGTTTAATCTGTTTGCGCTTTTTGCTGTCCATGTCATCATTTCCAGGCCATACGTCATAACGGGCAATATGCACATGTCGTATACTTTTCGCTTTCGGTAGTGCAGTATGTCTGGATCTTGAGTATGTGTCTGAGTTTGCCGAAAGCAGCCCAGCTCTGACTTATTCTTCTGGTTATTTCTGTTGCCTGATTTTCCTTTCGCCGTTTTATTTGATGTCCTAGATATAAGTACCCGTTTACTTGTTCGATTTCCTGCCCGTTAATTTGGTGCGGTTAGGCTCCAACTTCTTGGGTCATGATCTTGGTCTTCCCCAAGTTCAGTTTCAGGCCTACTGGTAGTGATGGTGTATTTAGTTGTTCTAGCGTGTCTTTAAGTTCTTGGATGTTTGGGCTTATTAATATAATATCATTGGCGAAATGTAAGGGATTTATATATTTGCCATTTATGCTTATGCCTTTCGTCTCCAAGGCATGTTTTTAAAAACGTTTTCCAAAGCGAGTGTAAACAGCTTTGGCGATATAGTGTCTCCTTGCCTGACTCCTCTCCCTATCTTGATCTTCTCTGTAGTCGACTTTTCTACTTGATGCTAATTATCCCACACTGGTAGTCCCGCAGAATCTTCTCGGCATATGTGTTTATTATATCTGTTAATAGACTGGCGAAAGCCTTTTAGGTCACATTTAGTAGTGCGTTACCTCTATAGTTGCTACATTCTTTACGATCTCCCTGCATGTGTATTGGTATGATAATGACGGTATTCCAGTCTTCTGGCATTCGCTCCTGTCTCCGCATCTCCTTCATAAGTTTATATACTGCCTGTTCTAGTTTATTCATCCTATTTTTGAGGAATTTTTCGGACAGGTTATCTTTTCCCGCAAAAGAATAGGCAACATAACTCTTAACATCCTGGGCAGAATGGTGTATGGTAATTAGCAGAGACCCAGACGCAACGTGGAATGACAGATTAACGTTTGACGAGCTACCAATTGAGCGGTTGACCAAATTTATATATCTGGGTACTTGGTTCACTGAGGATTGAACATCAGTCATCGAAGTAACATGCAGAATTGAAAATGATTGAAAACGAAGTTCAAATGGTCTTCACCAACACTGACTTTGATATCAACCTCAAGCTACGGCTCGTCAAGTGTTATATATGATTGGTTCTCCTTTACGGTATGGAAAGTTGGACACTGAAATCAGCATCAATGAACAAACTTGAAGCTTTTGAGATGTGGCTATACCGCAAAATACTTAAGATCCCCTGGACAGCAAGAATCACAAACGAAGAAATTCTCAGACGAATTAACAAAGATCGCGAAGTATTAATTACAATAACAAGAAGGAAACTGTACTGCGTACCTGGGTCACATAATGCGGAACCAAAAGTACCACATACTGCAATTAATAATTGAAGTCAAATTTGATAGAAAAAGGGGAAAAGGAAGGAAGACGATGTTTTGGTTGCGGAACATAAAGCAATGGACGGGACTCCGAACTGTAGAAAGTTTGATCCACACAGCTAGGGATCGTGTAGAAATGGGATATGCGGTCGCGAAAATCTATTAATGGATATGCGCAGGACAAGAAGAAGATGGTGTCCGCAAAACCCACAATAAAATACCTCGGCGTCCATATTGACTAACGGCTATCCTGGAGTAGACACATTCAAAACACGGCCATGAAAGTCGAACGCGAAGGCGCAGTACTCTGCAAACTAATCCCCCGACTTAAGGATAATGCTACTAAAACGAGATGGCTACTAAGCGAAGTCGCAAAATCCATCTTCCTCTATGCCGCACCGGCCTGGTCGGATGGCCTAAAAGTAGCTTCTAACAGAAACTGAATGCTGAGAACACAACGCCCTACGCTCATACGCATATGCTGCTCCTACCGCACATATGCTGCGCCAATGTCGCACTACAAATCATAGCGGTCGATAGACGATTATGCCGGAGGAACGGGTTCAACTTTCAACCAAGGTGCCAGCAAATAGTGCATGACCGCAAACAGAAACTAACTCATGAGCATATGCCAGCAAAGTTGGGCCCACTCCAAGAAAGGGGGTGGAACTCAACTCTCATCCCCGAAATTTACTTATGGTACAAATACTAAGCGCACATGGAAATTTCGCCGATTATGTTAAAAGAATTGGGAACAGGGAAAGCGGCAGTTGTCGATAATTCCTAGCAACGGATTCTGCTGAAGACACTATCTTCCACTGGTCGCAATGATTTGATATTAAGGCACTTGCAGAACAGGAAGTAAGAGAACCCATTCATACGCAAAATATGGTCAACTATTAAGAGCAAAGAGAATTGGAAGGCAATAAAAACGCATTGTTCCGAAGGCCTTAAAACAACGGACGAAGAAGAAAGAAGGTTTTTTATAGAGTGGTAAATAACAACGGTCAACCCTAGATCCCGTATCTCCTCTCCGAAGTAATGCTAGCGTTGTTCCCGAGTAAAGAAAAGAACTTGAGGAGAGGTTTTGGTGGGTATGGTGACCAATAACAACTAAACCAGAGAGGCCCATACTACACTGGAACGTGAACGTGAAATAATTTCCCCTCAATTATAGCCACATCTCTAAAACAGTAATTGCTGTTATTCCTTCTTTGTATGCGGGTTCTGGTATGTATATCTTTTCGTTTAAAGATCGTGCTGGATACTACCACATTCATCTCCGATGCGAAATCAATTTAGGTTTTTGCCATTTTCGTTTGGGTAATCGTGTGCATGTGCTGCATTCTTTGCGGTCTCCCTTCTTGTTTATTGGTATGGAAATTGCGGTATTCCAGTCCTCCGGCATTCGCTCCTGTCTCTACACCTGGTTTATAAGTTTATATACTTCCTGTCCTAGTTTATCCGTCCCATATTTGAACTCTCAGGGCAGCTTATCTTTTTCTGCTGCTTTATCTCTCTTAAGTGCGCAACTTCTGTTTTGCCTTCTTCGTATGAAGATTCTAGTACGTATCTCTTTTTGTTTGAGGAAGGTGCTAGATACTATCAAATTCATCTCCCATGCGAAATCCATGAAGTTTTTTTCCATTTTCGTTTGAGTAATAGTAGGCGCTTTGCTTTTCGTTGGTTCTTTCGAAAACATCTTCTTTGCCGATTCTTGCATTTAAATTGCTCAAAAACATCGTTTTTGGGCGTGGCGCTGTACTTCTGACTTCCGTACAACTATATATACAACTTCTGTACAACTGACTTCCTCCAGTTTGGTAACGAAGTCGTTTTTAATCCTTGTTCTCTGTGGGGGCGTGAATATATTTAAATGTAATATTAATGAATTGAATGAGTATGTATGAGTAAGTCTTATATGTAGTATTATCTGTTAATTTAGACAAAAATGCATTTCCTATTTAAAAAAAAAAAAATTTAAATTATAATTTAAAAAAATATATATAATTTCATCTGGCAGTTTTATTACATTTTTAGGTTTTTTACAGACTTGGGATAAACTTTCGCTTTTACCGTTTTAACTAGACTTTGAATACAGACTAAAATCGCCGTGATCCGACTGCTTCGAACGCAACCTCTTGTCGATCTCCTTTATAGCCATATCGATATCCGACTTGTTCAATTCGTAATCGTCAAACTTTACTTTGTCGTTGTCGAAGCTAATGTTCGTTTGGCTAGAATGTAGCGAGTTCGTGGACAACTTTTGGGGGTGGGGTCCGCGTAGTCTGGATTCGCGATTTTCGCTCCCATACTCTCCGAACCCTGCTTATGCGAGGGCAAATTTGACTTCGGGTCTTCCCTCAATATGGCACCCTTTGTTAATAGTTTTATCACATTGTTATTAGTGAAACTATTAAACTACATAAACACGGTATGAAAAGCTGGGTGACCGCTTCTTATAGTCCAAAACTATTCGTATAGTTGGACTATACGAGACGGTCACACAGCTATAGTCAAACTGCAGCTGAACTATACAATAGTTTTATGTACCGTGTGTAAGTAGTTTTAGTTAAACTATTAGATAAACTATGAGTTAAACTATTAGTTAAGCTATTAGTTAAACTACTTGTTAAACTATTAGTTACGCTATTATTTGAACAATTGGTTAAATTATTAGTTAAACTATTGTAATAGTTCAACTTTTATCGAAATTTAACTGAAAATATTTCAGCAAGCCCAAACAATAATTTTTTCTACTGATATATGTGAAAATGTTTTTTTTTTCGCGGCTTACCGTACATGAAAGTGACATTTTTCATTCTAAAGATGAAAATATTTTCACATCTAGAAACGAAAATGAGCATTTTAACTTATGATTTTCTTGATAAAAACACTAAACTAACCAAATTTGTATGGACTTTCTTATTAATTACATCAATTTCAATGAAATATTTTATGTACAAACGTAAAACCAGCCTGAAACTATTTAAAAAACCGAAATAAAATTAGGACATTTGACTTCGAAAGTATCACCTTCTATGAGAATGCAATTGTTACCATGGAAACGACCAAACCAACAATTAAATTTGTATTGACAGTTCTGACAGTTCGCTTCGAATTGGATTTATTAAAGTCGAATTATGGATTCTACAACCGAAATCAGTAGAAAAAAAATGCATTTACTACTCGAGATGAAAGTTCGGTGGTTCGGTGTGATTGCTAACTCGCTGGCGCTCGTGAGCAGACTCCCACCTCACAAAAAAAACGCCAAATATATAAAACGTTAAATACCACCTTTGTAATAGAATGTACTCAATAGGATATTTTTTTTCGTGCTGAATATAAATAAAAGCCTTCAGCGCTAAGCTTTGTGGAATTTATCTTTGTTGACACCCTACGCAAGATTTTGTGGATCAAATTTTTACAAATGGTAAATAACAAATGTTTATATATGAAATGGTAAATAATAAATATTTTAAAAATTTATTGGAAATTATTAGTGATATCCCCAGCTCGTTTTCAGGCTCATTTTCTGTCCCTCAAATGTCCATCAAATTTTTACAAATATTTTAAAAATGTATTTAGAAATTATTAATGGCTTCCCTATTTGAGACTTGAATAATTTTTAGTTTTAAATTTGCATTTTAGTCTACAACTTGACTTCTATAACAAAACTTATCTTCTTCATGTAATTTTAACTATCCTTAATTTTTTATTCGTTAATTTGAAATCTTCTTGTTGTACTGGACAATTAATTTTAAAACAAGTTTAATTAACTGCGCATCCAGTTTATTCCTCGATTTTGTTATCAGGAAAACTCATCTCTTAATAAATTTAAAGGAATGTTCCGTGCGTTCGTAACATTAACAGAGTTAATGAAATATTTTTTTGATCTATCGTAACGATCGCCACACACAGAAAAAACGAAACGGTAAATGTGTAACCCATAGCTGGCCATAAATAATATCCGAAGACGAAACCCGGCCCAACGGCGGACACCGGTCATAGCGGAAGAGACCCGCACCTGCACAAGACGTGATCCCATCAAGTGCGTGTGTGTGTGTTGATTGTAATCCTACATTTAATATCAAAAAAGTGACCAGTCCCCCTGATGTCTTCCGTTTCCCAAATCGACGCGTCACGTCGACAACTAAAAAATACCCGCCAAGTAATTATACAACCGCCCGGAATCATTATAGGAATTAAAAATATTAATCTTGACTAATAATAGCTTTATTATTGCATTTTCGTTTCTAATTGCGCGATTTATTTTGTTGACACCATCGCAAATTAAATCTCGCCGCTAATTTGTAATTGCCGATTTATTTAAAATCTTATCAAGATTATTGCAAAACAAACATTTATTTTGATGGATATTAAATCAACCTTAGTCACATTAACCAGGTTGATGCATTAAACATAAAATTAAAACTATTTAGTTTAAATTTATTTCAATCGATTAATTAGTTTAATAATGTTCTATGAAACTTTGAAAGTCTTTAGGAAGCCTATTTAAATAAAAATCGAAGTTATCAATACATGTAGTCTTTTGGAGAACACTAGTATCTAG
The DNA here is from genome assembly GCA_944588485.1 of Phosphuga atrata. Lineage (NCBI taxonomy): Eukaryota > Metazoa > Arthropoda > Insecta > Coleoptera > Silphidae > Phosphuga > Phosphuga atrata. Next base: position 21,082,125 of record OX155905.1, read on the forward strand.
CACTTTAGCCACATTAAAGAGGTTGAGACGTTAAAATATGAAATATATTAAGTAAAAATTTATTTCAATCGATTAATTTAAATTTGTTTATGAAGGTTTAGAAGTTCTTAGGAAGCTCATGTAAATACAAATCGAAATTAACAATACATGTAGTCTTATGGGCAATACGTCAATTTGATGATGAAATGGCTGATTTTATGTCCCTCTCCAAAGTTGACGTGGCAGAACTATCTACGTTTGGTAGTAGACGCACTGAATCGCATTGATTTGACTAGATTATACTAGACCAGCCGTTTTATTAAAATACACTCAATAGAAGAATTTATGTTTCGCGTTGACTATAAATAAAAGCCTGGTGCTCTAAACTATCTTGAGATTATCCTCGCTGACACTATACGAAAGTTTTTGTGGAGCAAATTTTTACAAATTGTAAATAATAAATATATTTTTTCCGCGTTGACTATAAATAGAAGCGTTTCCAAAACTATGTTGATTTAATCGTCGTTGACACTCTACGCAAATTTTTGTGGACCAAATTTTTAGAAATGTTAAATAACAAATATTTTTTTCCGCGTTGACTATAAATAAAAGCGCGGAGCGCTAAACTATGTTGACTCTATGTTCGTTGGCATTCTACGCAATTCTTTGTGGAGAAAATTTTTACAGATGGTAAATAACAAACATTTTTTAATTTTTTATGTGACGAAATTATATGACGTTCTCAGCTCATTTTCTGTTATGTCCCTCACCGAATCGCATTGATTTGACTAGCTTATACTAGACCAGACTGGACCTGACTATATTTGATTATACCAAAGTAGATTTGTCTAGACCAAATAACAAATTTGAAATATATGCCGTCAATATGAAATTAATTATTTTGAACACTGAAATTTCGCGATTATTTCAAAAATATTTCCAATTGAATTAGGAACCTTTACACTTATTTAAAATAACAATTATTGGAGGTACTTCTTCGTAGGGTGCCCTCTCTCTTCGGAGGTTGGCTATCATCAGGGCAATACGTATTTTGGATGTTGTGGCTCTAAATAAGTCGATTGAGCTACATTTGAACCGGTTTCGTAGGTCCATTGGTCTTCTTCCTATTGATATTTTTCCCGCTTATATTCCCCTGTATTATCAGCCTCAATATTTCATATTTTTTGGCCTCGCGTGATGTGTCCTAGGTATTCTAGTTTTCTTATCTGTATTGTTAACGTTAGTTCTGTTTCTTTTCCCATTCTATGCAATGTAGGCTCGTTTTAGTTCCAAGTTCTTGTTTGCAAGGAGAGTTTCATTTTTATAATCGCTATCCTTGCAATCTCTATTCGTCTATTTATTTCGACACTGTGGTCATTTTCCTTATTTATTATTGTACCTCATTTAGTATTGTACACTTGCCACTCTTGCCACTCTTTTTGTGGTTCTGTTCTTGATAGGAATTGTATTTCTATTGTCACTGTTTCCTTATTACCATATATTTGGTTTTCTTATGATTTATTCTGATTCCATATTCATTACTGTATCTGTTTATGTGTTCCATGATTGGAAGTACTAAGGAATGATAAACTTTTGTAGTCTGAAATAGCGGCAATATAGCATTTAGCAGTATTAGTGGGAAATTGAAATACGGTATAATCTTGATAATCCGACACATATGGGACCAGACAACCACCGGATTATCAAAAAAAATCCGGACTATCAGGATTCAACGAAAACAATAACAATTTTATATATGTTATGTCAATTCTATTTCAGAAAGGATAATATATATATACAAAAAACCTAAAAGGTATATACAATCATATGTACAAACTTAGAACAGATAGTAAGACAATTGTAGAGTGGAGTTAGCTAGTTAGGGTGTGTTGGCCAGACCTTTTACCAAGAACACTGGATGGTGTTTTTGACTTTATTTCTTCTGTGCGCGAGGTTTATATCCGGCGCGGGGCAAGCGTAAAGAAAATTACCGGAAGAATGCCGGATTACTGAACGACTAATTAACAAACCGCCGGATTATCAAGACTATACTGTATTTTCAATTTTGTAATTTATTAACACATTGTTGGCTTAATTCAAATGTTGGTTCATTTTCTGTAACGACTTTTTGCTTCCACATAGAATTTTTTTTTTCATTTTTATGGAATGTAATATATATTTATATATATATATATATATATATATATATATATATATATATATATATATATATATATATATATATATATATATTACATTCTAATATTTGTTAATTTTTAAATTTGTCACTATCCATAGGGTTTGACACCCCTGATTTAGTTAGTAATATAATAAAATTTTGGGATCAAATTAAGGATTATTGCGGACGGTGGATGATTGCGGACGATTTATAAAATTTACCGGTAATTATTAATAACGTCCACTATATGTTAGTATTTTAGATTAAAGTAATAGATATTTTTACGATTAGTCAAGCGCATGCGCATCCGCTAAGTTTGAAAGGCGTGAATATTAAAGTTTCGGGCACATATTTTGTTTTACGTCAAAAAGTTCGGGCACTTTTTGACGTATAACAAGGCGGAAATTGACATATGCGCACAACAAAATTTCAAATATGAAAAGGTCTATTCGAAAAACTTATATTATTTTCAATTCACATAATTCCTATTTCCTATTTATAATAATAATTATAATCTTTGTTGTCACCAACAGTAGGAAATGGCTACCGACCACTAGGTCTTTCTGCCAGGCCTATTTATATCTGTCTAGAAATGAAATCCCTAAAAAATTGTTGATAATAAATTTTGAATTAGTTTAATTTAATTAATTATTAAATAAGTTAGTTTCGAATAAAATAATTGTACACTGACACAACAACAATTGCCTTGTAATAAAACACGCAAAATTGACACGGTGACAAAAAGCATGGCTGCAGATGAAATCGCCAAAATCTGCTCGCTTTTACCATAGATAGCTCGTTGACTTCCTGGTTGAACCACATAAACATCATATCTAAGAAGCTTTGGTCTGCCAAATATACGATACGTCAAATTAAATCCATAGTAAATGAAGAAGGTTATTTCCTTTTGTTTTATACTTGTCTGTGTATGTCATGTACAAGAAAACAGAGAGAAGTATACACCGTACTCGAAGGTTCATAATCATGATACTGCCAAATACACTCTCAAAGAAGCACAGGTGTTAAGACAACTATAACCAATATATTGGCCTGAAAGCCTATAACGTACTTCCGGCCGAATTGAAGGTAGACAACTAGAAATCATTCAGACGCTAAAAGCACTCCTGACAGAACATGTCTGTTACGGTATACAGGACTTCAAAGGACCACAAATTATTTAAATTGAATATGTTATTAATATGTGGATTCATATGTTGAATCATATGGTTCATATGTTCATATATGTTGTACCCTGTTTCTGGCTTGTCATGTAACAATTTGATAACAAGCTTATTATTATTAATAAAGTTAAAAGTAGGGGATTATAATTACGATATCTTCGGATCTGTCAATAGCTTTTAACTTATTATTATTATTATAGATGAATGGTCCCAATGGTCCCATAGATGAAAGGAACACACGAAGCTTTATTTATGATTTCGCTTGCAGAGCATCCACGATGCTTTCATCTGTTCGTTACAGATGCTCTTCCTTTCTTGCGTCCACTTGATACCTGAACTTTTTGGTTATTCATTCGCTGGAACAACTTCCCACTTGACAATTTTTCCTCTTATATGTGTCGGTCCAAATTTTCTTCTGGTTGGATTTGATCATTTCTCATGTCTGCCTTTACTAGTTGTGTCCAAGGGAAAGTGTTTAGTTTGTCAACTCTTTCGATTGAATTTGGTGGGTTAACCTGGTGTTTGGAAGTCTCGTAACATGTCCATAAAATGTTAACCTTCTTTTTTGAGGTCTGTCGCAATATTAGATAATTTTTCTGTGGATTGACGTAATTGTAGGCGGTAACCATCTAAGATTTTCGCTCTTCTTTCGCTCTGCTAAGCATGGAATTTCGAGCTGGTTTTTCTGTGTCCCAATGTTTATTGGCTTCCAGCTATTTTGTGCTTTCAGTTCTTTTCCCAATTCCCTCATCACTTTTTCTAGGTCAAGGTTAAAACGGATGGGTGACTGTCCATCTCCTTGCCGGACACCACTTTCTATCAGGAATTTGTCTGAGATTTCTCCAATGAATTTTACTCTTGATTTCTCTTTAATTGAATTTAATTTTTCTTTAGTATTTTGCAGTCCCTCTTCTTTTAGAATGCTGAACCGGAATTGAATAGTAACAGAGTAAGATCAATTGAATAATAAGCCTTCTTGGAATCTTCGAAGGCACAGATGATTGGGAGGTTTCTGGGGGCCCTGAATTATAGACCGGTTTTAGAATGAAGATCTGCTCAGTGCACGATGGACTTGTGAGGACGGAATCCATCGGATCGGAGTTATTCTTGTATTCTTTTAAACAGGCAAGTAGAGAAAATTTTGGAGCCTACTTTAAGGAGGGAGATTCCCCTGTTGTTATTTACATCTGTTTTGTCTCCTTTTTGGTGGAGTGGATGAATCAGAGCATAATTCCAGTTTTTGGGTAGTTTTTCGTTTTTCCAGTTTTCCTGTAAAACTTCCTTGAGCGAATTTGGACCTAGGTTCTTGGGGAATTCTGCCACAATTCCATCGCTTCCTAAGGTTCTGTTGTTCTTTAATCGTTTAATGTTGTTCAGAATTTCTTCTTGGTTTGGCGGAGGTGACACTAGGTGACTGAAACTGGGGATATAGTATGGATATATATATATATATATATATATATATATATATATATATATATATATATATATATAGTCATAAACCAAGGCACCTAGATATCCTCGGAATTTTTAACTGCCCTTATTTTAACTGTCTTTCCCACATCTTCCTTGTAACTACGATAGATCCTGGTATATATTATCTTTAAAAATATCTTGACAATATGGTTAAGCCTAATTCACCTAGATCAGTCTATATTCGTCGCATCTCTTCGCGGATGGCGAAGAGATGCTTGGGGATTGGAACCAACATAGGTCATCCAGTCTGCTGGCATTTGTCCCGTATTGTAGCTTTGATTAAATAAGTCAGTGATGATGTTCTGGAATTCTGAGTGCGATTTGCAACATAACTGAATCATTTCAGACTGGATGATGTTATCTGGGCCGGCTGCTTTCACATTCTTCATTGATGTTATGGCTTTTTGAATAACGGTAACAGCGGATATACTGGTCTGGACTAATCTGGTGTCATTGAAAAGTTCTTGTACATACTCTTCCCATACCTCCGCCTTGTTTGTGATTTTGGTTACAGGTCTGCCATTATCATCAGTTAAACTTGATGGCGTTTTTTTCCTGTTGTTTCTCGTCATTTCCTTCACTCTGTGGTGCATAGTAAAGTTATCATGTTCGGAATCCAGTTGATCAATTTCATCACATTTAGCTGTTAGTCATCTTTCCTTAGCCAGTCTTATTTGCGTCTTATCTTTTATGGATCTCTTTATATCTGGTGGTATTTAGCTATTTAGCGTGTCTTCTGAGAGCCACATCTGAAGAAATTCTTTCGTCATCCACTCTTTCTTTGTCTTTCTTCACTTGATTGAGAAGACTTCACTTTGCTTGCCAAGATTGCCAAGCCAATTACCAATGTTAATGTTTAGTCTCAACAATTAAACTAAACGTAGTTCCTGAAGTAGTTTATGCTCTCAACAAGCTTAATGCCAACAAGGGATCTGGTCCAGATCAAATACCCAATTCTACAAGCAATTTAAGGAGTTCTTGGCTCTTCCTCTACAACTTCTAATTAATTTGTTCATAAAATCTGTTATATATCCAACATTGTAGAAACAAGCGTACATTGTCCCTATCTATAAATCTGGTAGTAAATCTCTAAATAGTCGACAACTATCGTCCGATCTCCATATTGTCAACTCCTTCCAAAATTATCGAATCCATAATATCGAGTCATATCTTTTCACATTTCAAAAACATAATCTCACCTAAGCAGCATGGCTTTTTCGAAAACGTTCCACTGTGACGAACTTACTATCATATACCAATAACATCATTACTGCAATGAGTGCGCGCCTGGAGGTGCATGCTATTTATACTGATTTCAGCAAAGCCTTTGACAAAATTAATCACCAAATCTTATTAAACAAATTATCAGCTTACGGAATATCCGGGTGCCTGCTAGAGTGGTTTTTATGGCCTGCTAGAGTGGTCCTATCTTTCGGGTCGGACCCAGGTTGTGAAATTACAGAATTGTCTATCGAATAAACAGCTTGTACCATCCGGTGTTTCCCAAGGTTCAATATTGGGCCACTTACTTTTTTCTATTTTCGTGAATGACATTGCCGATGGCATTGCATGTGACTTTGAGTTATTTGCTGATGACTTAAACATTTTCAAAGTAATTGCAAATCCTGGCGATGAAGGGCTACTTCAAAGTAATTTGCTCTCTCTGGTTCAGTGGTGTAGTAAAAATTTAATGGTATTAAATAGGGACAAATGTTTAACAATCAATTTTAGTCGGAAATTAAATTCTTCTGTGCCGTATTATCTGTTGGATAATGTCGCTCTCAAAGTAATGTCAGTAGTCAAGGATCTAGGAATAGTTCTTGATAGCAAATTTTCTTTTACTCATTATTATGAATACATAATCACTAAAGAAAACAAAGTCTTAGGATGTGAATTTCACAATGTTCGTACACTAACTATATGTTACATTTCTCTCCTATATGTTACATTTGTTAGATCAATTCTAGAATATGGTTGTATGGTCTGGGCGCCCTTTCATAAAACTCATATTGCGAGAATTGAAGCTATTCAAAATAAATTTGCAATATCGGTCAAATATAAGCTACCAATTAGTGTTAAAAACTCCACTAGTTTATACAAAAGTTATCTTGCCTTGTCAATGAGTTAAATTTATTTGTGCCATATTATCGTACAAGGGATGCTCCCTTATTTTATATCCACCACTACACCTCTTATTTTGCTTCATTATCGCCATTTAATTCAGCTGTGGCAGCTTGTAACAGTGTTTGTAATGATTTGGATTTCTTTGGCATGCGGTTCTCAACTTATAGATCTGGAGCCCTTAGACTTACATGTTCATGATCTCTGTGTTTATTTGTAGTATAAGTTTTGTCTTGTATATTTATAAGTTTGTATGGTTATTTTATTTTATTGTTTCTTAAAGATACCCACTACCGTTAATAAATTAAATTAAACGTACATTACCGAAAATATATTAGGCGACAACATTAGTTAGGCTTAACTCAGGTTGATTCAGCTCAGGTTGCTTCAGCATATTTCAGATAGGCGATGTACTTATATTTGGTCTTGTGTGGGCAAAAATTGGTCATTATTAATCTTATACCGTCAGAACTATTGCTATCAATGTATTTGATACCAAAATAAAAGAGATTTTAAAAGTACAGAGAATTTACGAAAAATGTAAATTATTTTCTTACTTACTGTTCTAACTGTTCTTATATTTAATAGGAGTATATAATTGCGTTTATATTATAAATAAATTCAAAGTAAAGCGAGGGAAACAATAATTAAATATTAAAAAAAACTGTTGATATAAAATGCGGTGGGTTTCGATTTTGTGCGGAATGTGTAGGTCAGGGTCTAGTTTACACTTCCTGGCGGCTCTTTAATTTTAAAATGGGAAACTCATCTCTTAAAAACACGAGGGAAAGTAAGTTAGTCGTGAGACGGAGCAAGCGAGAAGATCGGGGGAGAACGAAATGAATGAAATGAGGAGATGGAGCCGCCGCCGCCGCCACACACACACACAGCTCATTCAACTCGCGCTAACGAACTCCGCCGCCGAAACACAACTTTAATATGTGTCAGTAGGTTAATGATACTTCAAAGGAAAGTGGATGCTTGCAGGAATTGTTTTAGGTTTATATTTTTCTTTTTTTTTTCGAATTGTGATTTTAGTTTTGCTGATCTGCGACCATAACAATTAGATTATAAATTTAATTATAGGTTGTTCTTGGTAAAATGATTTTTTTTTAAACCAGCTAATTATTAATATTTTACCAACGTTATTATAACACAAGCATGAGATATTAAGATACATATTTATTATTTATTTAAAATAATGATCATTAAGTAAGTTACTTGGGCCTTGCATTTTTTATATTCTTTATCTTTATTAGTTGAATGTTTTTAATTCATTTTAATTAATTTTTAATTAATTTTTTGGGGGGCCCTGCGACTGTGGGGTCCTCGACACGATTGAGTACTAAAATAATGTACTCTTGCACATGAAAACTTGACAATATTCCTATCCTTGCAAATATGACGAAACGTACATTTTATCGTAAACATTATTATTATAGATCTTCAATCGGCAATCTTCAAACTAATTTTAATTTAGGACTTCAAATGGATTGTTGCTCCCAGTCTCCTTTGGAGAGAAGGCCGCCTCTGCGTATAACGCACTCCCATAGAACATAAATGTGTATAACGCGATGAAAAAATTGCGTCTAGTACAACGCGACTCACGCGACTCGTACAACGCGTAAGCTAAATATTTTTACATAGTTTCTGGTTTTTTGTTTAGAAAAACAAATGTATACTGTAACCTAACCTAACCTGTTGTTTATATATGAATAAAAAATGTTATATTTATCTGACGCACTGTACGGGATTAGGTTAGGATTCTTTAGTGCTCTAGGAGCACTAGACGCAATTTCTTCATCGCGTTATACAAATGTATGTTCTATGGGAGTGTGTTATACGCAGAGGCAGCCTTCTCTCTAAAGGGGCCTGGGAGTAAGAAACCATTTGAGGCTCTAAATTAGAATTAGTTTGAAGATTGTCGTTTGAAGATGGTTTATATATGAACAATGATTGTATGTCCCACATAACGCTTGAATGTTGTTTATATAGGAACAATGATTATATGTCCCTTATAACGCGATTTTCTATTATGTACATTGCACGTTTCGCCCGCGTTTTTTAATCCCCAACCATGGAGAGAGACATTGAAATAGTAATAACTGCCAAGGCTTCTAAACTGTCAGATACTACCAAGTTTCGTCGTATCATATTGGTATGGTGTGCAAGAAAACATCTAGAGCTTTTATATAACAAGAGCTATTTTATTTAGCTATCTATAAAATGAGTAAATCGATGGATACCAATACAATTTTAAATCTTTATTTTGCAATTGCTTATTCACATCTTGCATTTATTGTTGTGCTTTAGGGAATCTCCAGTAATGCCAAAAGCTGCTTCATTTAACAGAAAATTAATAAGTCGGTTGATTTTTAATTGCAAGTGTAGACAGAGCTGCAAAAGTTAATTAAAGCATTTAATTTAAATAAGCATTTAGTCTATAGTTATCAAACAAATGATTTATTAACTTTACTATAGATATTTATATACAACCGCGTGTTACGCTAAGAACAATATACATAAATTTAGTACTGTACTTAGTTTGCACACGCATCAAACCAGGCATGGAACCTTGTTAAGAACTGTAGATCATATGTCTTAGAATTGGTAAGACTATACTACATTATAGATAATCATATAAACTTTATTAAGTCGGAACACAGCCTATATATAAATATATTCAACCTTTCCGAAGCTCTATAACATTAATGTTATAGAGCTCCGGAAAAGTTGAATGTATTTATAAATTTAGGCTGTGTTCCTAGCTCTATAACATTAATGTTATAGAGCTCCGGAAAGGTTGTATATATTTATAAATTTAGGCTGTGTTCCGAGCTCTATAACATTAATATTATAGAGCTCCAGAAAGATTGAATATATTTAGAAATTTAGGCTGTGTTCCGAACTCTATAACATTAATGTTATAGAGCTCCGGAAAAGTTTGATTATATTTATATATTCAGGCTATGTTCCGACTTTATTAAATTTATACGTCAGTCTTATTCGAAAAATCTTATTTTTCTATAAACACTAAATTAGCACACTATAACTGAAATAGCATTCAACACAATTGAAGAATTCCTCCAACAGTAGTAATATGTTATTTATGATTCTGTTGATATTCGTCCTAAATTTAAATTTAATTTTTAATCTAATCCATGTAATCAATGGTACTCTGACGCTCCACGCTTTCATTCATAAATTTTGGTGAAGCAAATTCAAAATATTTTCGAATATAGTAAATGTATTCCAAAAATTTTGAAAGCTGACTTGATTTTAAAATTTGGAAAATTATTATATAAAAACATTTGAATCTCAATTATGTGGCGCTTTGAGTTTGCGTTGAATGGAGTTTGAGGGTTGAAAATTGTGTGAAGTAATTTAATGTGTTCAAAAGCATAAGACAAATAGCTGTAAATGAGGAGACGATGAAGAAGTATAAAGTATAATAGGTAACGATATATTATATGTGTGTGCGGGGTATATGGAACACTTGGTATTGATGCAGGGTTGTTGCGGATGATCGGCAGCAGAGCCGCCCCCGCCGAAGCTGGTCGCCATAGCAACGCAACCCAGCTCCGCCACTCATGGCCGAACCCTCACATACGAGTGTCACATATGAACAACACATGCATAATACTATCAAGAAAGATGCAAATTTTCCAGACTGTATTATATTCGAGACTCTAAGAATATGATGGGGTAGACGACGTGGGGATTTCTATGTGAAATTAAATTAACTCATTGTATTATTTGCAATAAAAAAAAAAAAAAACTGGGGTGACCTTTTCTGTGAAAACATTTCACAGGTAAAAGATTCATAGAGTGCACGTCCTTGACAAAGGGTCGCAGTTATAGTAAACCGGCAGCCGTCCGTTACGTAATTCCGCCGATTTGCATATCGACTGCGAACCCTTTCGGCTGTTTGCCGAATAATTGTGATGTTAATGCGGTTCCGGGGGCCCTGGATTCGGCGGCGGTGCTGCATGTGCATGCATGCAAAACACCACCGACAGCTTACCATTCGTTTTATGCAAAGCAGTTTGCGTTTGACGTTCGACAGTCCTGACAGACACATACCTATTTACCCCCGGGAGGTTCACCCTTTCGTGACGCAACCGTTCACCGAAGCAGGTACAAGAAAATTGCACAGATTCGATCCAGAAACAATATACTACACAATAAATATCACACAACATACACGTTTTATTACGTTTAAAAATAAATCGAAATTTTGTTACAAATATTTGGAGAAACTAATTTTGTAGAAAGATTTCACAAAAAGTAATTATTAAAATTTATGTTTTGTATAAACAGTTGACTAAGTCAATATAAAATCTTATTGTTAAATATAAATCTTAAAATCTAATTCTATAAATCCTTTAAATTTTAGAACATTTCGTTCGTTTGGATGAACAGGGTATTAACTCATAATGTTCTTGCCTGCATATATTTTTTTCTCAGTAATAGCAAAATTGACAAAGTCAGGAAGTAAACAAAAACGTTATCAATAAACGTTAATCAATAGTTTAAAAGATACTATAAGAGAGGTTAACCAATTATTTACAGAAATGGAAATATATTGATTTGAAAACTTCGCTCTTCAGGATTTTTTGAGTAAATCTGTTCATCTGAACCGACGATTTGTTAAAATATATTTTAAAATTATTCACTAAATATATAAGTTAGTATTGGTAAAACCATACTACATTATAGATAATCATATAAATTTAATAAAGTCGGAACACTTTTATATATTTTTATAATTTATTCTTATATTTACAATTATATATTCAGCCTGAATATATAATTATATTCCGAAATCTATAATACTAATGAGTCCTTTTAGGACTACCAAAAACAAAAGTAAGTGGATTAGAAATTGTTGTTCATAAAGCAAAGCTGTACTGATAAATCTCGAAACGCTTCTACAGGTAAAAGTGGCACGAAGGTGGACTGAAAACTATAGAATAACTGACAAATTTCGCATGACATTTGTTTTTGGTCGTCCTAAAAATACTCATTAGTATTATAGAGCTTCGGAAAGGTTGAATATATTTATATATTCAGGCTGTGTTCAGACTTAATTAAGTTTATATAAATATGTAAGATTCATGTACAAATTAATTACTTTTATAATTTTGTCAGTTTGTGAAGAATTATTTTTAAAATTGTTTTACAGCTAATCTACATTTTTTGATACCACTGGTTTCACAATCTAATAATAAATTTATTATTTTTTCAAGTTTATCTAAATTTTCATGCTGCCTTTATAGGTTTATTTTTTTTTTAGAAAATGAACTTTTGAACTTTATATTTTGTGTGCTGTTTTACCAAACAAATTGATATTATTTTTAATTCTTTTTTAGAAAACAAATTCCAACTTGTTTAAACGGAATATAGCTTAAATATATAGATATATTCAACCTTTCCGTAGCTACATAATATTATTAAGTCTTTTTAGGACTATAAAACAAAGCTCATGTTGAAACACAACAGTTATTTGTCTGCTATCTACTAGCCCTCAGTTCACTCCCGTGGCACTAAACAAAAACCAGATAAATAGCATGTTTTTTAAGATCACATCTTTCCATTTAACCCAAGTGAATAGCCTTCTGCAGACGCGTTTCGAGATCTATGTCTCATCATTGCAGCTTTGCTCCTTTGAATTACAAGATGAAATACACTTCCAAGGTATACACATAGCTGTGGTGTTTCAACATGAGATTTGTTTTGTAGTCTTAAAAAGATTTAATAATATTATAGAGCTACAGAAAGGTTTAATATATTTATATATTCAAGCTATATTCCGCTTCAATAAGTTGGTATGATTGTATTTATAATTAGTTTCGTTCTAACCCAATATTCAATACTTTTTTTTTCTTTCAAATAACGTGTTACCTACCTAAATTAATATTTTTGTTCTTGGGGACAAGACCTTAAGGCCTATAACCTTGATGATTAAACTTGATACTTTCTTTCTATTTTACAAACCATTTGAATATAGGTTTAAATTTCTTTTATAAACACAATTTTTTCATTCAATTAACGTGTTACTTTCATTAATCATCTTTTTCCTGGCGATATAGTTTAATGTAGCCTTGATGGAAAAACCTTACATCTTGTGTTTTTTTTACAAATAATTTAATATTATGTTTGTTGTTTTACAAACAATTTGATATTATGTGTTTTGTTTTACAGACAAATTGATATTATGTGATTGGATTTCACACTGTATAAATTGAAGAAAAAACCGAAACATTGAAAAGTTTGTAAAATTTATAAAAATAATAGAAAACCGCATATTGCAAACTTTCTTAATTTTTTTTTATTATTATTAATATCGAATTAAACAAATTCATCCAAAGTTCTTTTATTACATTAAACGGAGATTATTAATAATCGTCCGGTAATTTAAAAAATATCTTTAAATGTATCAACATAATTATTAGATTAATTCGGGTGGAATAATAAAATGGAACGAACAAATTAAATTAAAATATAATAGAGCATTTTGCAAATATACCAAACGACATTCAAAAATATAAATATTCTTATCAATCTTACCAACTTAATATATAAATATATTTAACCTTTCTGTAGCTACATAATATTATTAAGTTTTTTACAAAGTACAAAACAAATCTGGTATTGAAACACAACAGATATTTGTATCCTATTTACTAGTTCTCAGTCCACTTTCATGGTACTAAACAAGAACTTGTTAAATAACATTGTTTTTAGGATCACATCTTTCCATTTAACCCAAGTAACTAGCCATCTGCAAACGCGTTTCGAGAACTATCTCTCATCAGTGCAGCTTTGCTCTTTTGATTTACAAAATGGAATACACATATTCGTTTGAAACCTATTTTCTGGACTGTCCAGGATACTTGATTTTCTTTATCTGGTTCTTGTTTAGTACCATGAAAGTGGAATAAGGACTAGCAAATGGAATCAGTTGTGTTTCAACAGGAGATTTTTTTTATAGTGTTAAAAAGACTTAATAATACTATAGACTTAAGCAAAATTAAAAAATATTCAAGCTGTATTTGGCTTTAATAAGTGGGTTTGATCGTATCTATGATTAGGTTGGTTTCGCCCCAATATTCAATCACAATCTTAATTCATTTTGGTAATTATGTATAATCACCATTCACATCAACTAAATACGTTAAATATTAGGTCGAGTCATAAGTCCGTTTTTTTTCTCACACATTTATTCTACTCTCATTTGAACTCAAAAGTTCTCAAAAGGTTTCAAGTTAGTTCTCATTGAATAACAGAATTATATTAATTTATTATGTATTTACCACTTTTATAACCTTTTCTCAACTTCCTGGCTGTTTATCAATTCCTTCCTTGTAAAATATGGTTGTTTAGGACAGAAGTTTTCGATAGCCTGTATGACTTGCTCTTCAAATTGAAGTTTTTCCTTTCAAAAAGTTTTTTACCCTTTGAAAAACAGAACAGAAAAGGTGGTAAATGATAAGATAGAATTGGTAAAACTATCCTACTTTCTAGATAATCATAAAAACTTAAAACAATCGGAAGACCTGAATATATAAAGCCTGAATATATATATATATATATATATATATATATATATATATATATATATGTATATATATATATATATATATATATATATATATATATATATATATATATATATTCAACCTTTCCGGAGCTCTATAACAATTACTTAGTCTTTTTAGGAGACTTTTTAATTACTCCGGAAAGGTTGAATACATTTACATATTCAGGCTGTATTCGGATTGTTTTAAGTTTGAAAAGGTGGTAGTTTGTAGAGGAAAGATCCGACGAGTAAAAACATACCATCCATGCTCAAGATTTTTTTTTGAGCCACCCTTGTTGTATATGGTCGCGCATTGTCGTGTAAAAGAATGACGTGTTGGCGATTGACGACTGCAGGACGCTTTTCATTGCACTTGAGTTTCTCTTGCACTCTTTGTAACTGCTGAAGGTATCTATCCGCAGTAAAGGAACTCACAGATCGGCGCGGAGCGTTTGCGTCGCGAAATTTCCGCACGAAAAATTCGCTAGCGGCGCGGCAGCGAAATGGCCATGCTCACATTAAAACGCGATTTTTACGTGTATAGTAGTCATCATTCCCTCGTAGGAAGAAGCTTTGCTATTATTAATATCGACAACAGAAGAAGAAAATCGGTCAGTTTGTTATTTTTTAATTGTTTCTAATTTCTAACTCACGTAAGAAATAAAAAAAAGTACATGGGTTCACAAAAGCTATTTTCAACATTTTCTTTCAACATTTTCCTATAATAAATTTTGTCATTTTTCCTTATGTTATAGTTTTCATCATCTAGGTCATACAATATTTGAATTTCTTTTAAATTCTCAATCAACTTGTCTGTAATCGCCATTTCAAAACACAGCGGCAGCGAAACTAATAACCGCGCATGCAAGCGTTCTTGTCGTGCAACGCTGCACAACCGCGGCTTTGTCGTAAAACGCACCAGTTGATCTGAACATGTACATAAGCCACCACGTCAATCGGTCCGCCGCGATACCGCACCGGTGGCGGCAGCGAAACTTCGGCAATAAACTTCACGGTTTTAAAAAAAAAATAGTTGATTTTCTAACTTTCTCCAGTTATCGGTCTTTTTCAGGTCTTGTTCATTCTCCCTCAATTTTGTTCCCTCAGATTTTTTGTCCTATCTCGTTAGAACTTATCTTGCCAAACTTGCCGAAACATTTATTTTCTTTCATAGGTTGTTAGTTCAAGGGCTTGTTTGCTAGGTGATCGGCTTGTTCGTTTCCGTCTATACCAGTGTGTCCTGGTACTCAGTATAGCGTTACTTTATTTTCTCTGCCGAGCTTGTTTAGCTTTCCCACACGGTCCCATGCCAGTTTGGATCTGATGGTGTATGAGCTAATGGCCTTGATGGCTGCTTGGCTGTCCGACAGGATAGCAATTCGTGTTTTGCAATATTTCCTGTCGAGGTTAAACTGTGCACATCTTTCTATTGCGTGTACCTCTGCTTGAAAGATACTTGGGAATTTTCCCATGGATTCGAAGTACGAGGTCCAAACACTCCTGCACCAGTACCTTCCTTTGCCTACGAACCATCTGTATACCACTTGACAGCATTTTGCTCTATGTGGTATGCAGAGGATTCGTGGCTCCAATCTGCTTTGCTACTACACAATGTTGTGTAGTTTTTCTCGAAATGGTATGCAAATACCATTTCGTATTTTGGTGCTTCCAGCCAGGATATTTAGGCAGCGAGGCTGTTCCGGTCTCTGCTCCCGATTATTTTACACACAACATGGTGCCCTCTCCACAACATGGTGCAACGGAGTCAGATCCAGCAGCAGTTCCATTGCTGCTATCGGGCACGACCTCATCGCCCCCGTGATGCAGACACACGCCTGTCTTTGAATCCTCTCATAGATGCTGCTTTCTCATAGATGCCAGCTTGGTTCTACTAGACCGGCGCGGACCGCTTGCGCGGAGCGTTTGCTTAGTGGAAGAAGCTCTGCTATTATTAGTATCGACAACAGAAGTAGATAATAGGTCAGTTCGTTATTTTTTAATTGTTTATAATTTCTAAAACTCGAGCAAGAAATAAAAAAAAGTAAATGGGTTCATTAAATCAATTTTCAACATTTTCTTCCAATTCTAGTTCTATAACAAATTTTCGCCTTTTTCCTTATGTTGTTATAGTTTTCATCATCCAGGTCATACAATATCTGATTTTTTTTTTATTCTCAATCAACTTTTCTGTAATCGCCATTTTAAAACACAGCGGCATCGAAACTAATAACCGCACATACAGCGTTCTTGTCGTGCAACGCTGCACAACTGCAGCTTTGGTGGAAAACACGCTATGATCTGAAGATGTACATAAGCCGCCACGGCAATCGGTCCGCCGCGATAACGCACCGGTCGCGGCAGCCAAACTTCCGCGCCGCTCTCTGAACTCCTTAATCGTTAAATTTGATTTCAACAACTCGTGATGAATTATTCCTTGACAACCCCACCATTTTGCTTTCGGATCTGGCAAGGGTGGTCATTATCAAGAAACTATTTTTTTCGGACTATATTGTTATAGGTTACTCATTTTTAATCGCTTGTTACAATCCCGTTTAAAAGATAAAGATTCTATTTCAAGAGATTAAAAATATTCTACTTAGCTGCGCCGAAAGATACTTATGACTAGACCTAATATAACATAACGAGAACAAATGAATTTTGTTTTAATTACACTGGAATTAGATTCATCTGTGCTACGTTTATAAGTACATAAGTTTAAATAATATTATTCACATATATTGCAAAACTAAATAAGAAATACTGAATTAAGCCTTTAATCCCTAACTGGGGATATGGAGAAAATAGGTATTATTCTAAAAATGCAATAAACTTCAAGAGTTTTGTAAATTAGTTGATTTTCCAACTTTCTCCAGTTATCTCAGGTCTTGTTCATTCTTCCTCAATTTTGTTCCAAACTTGTCCTGCTTTGTCCTGTTTTGTTCAATCTCGTTAAAACTTATCTTGCCAAACTTGCCAAAACATTTATTTTCTTACATAGGTTGTTAGTGCAATAGCTGGTTTGATCTTGTCTAGTCTTGTCTAGTATTGCCTGTTCTTGTCTGTTCTTGTCTGGCCTTGTCTGATCTTGACTGCCTCTGTCTGCTCTTTTCTGGTCCTGTCGGGCCCCGTATAATCTTTTCTGGTCTTGTCTGGCCCCGTATAATCTTGCCTGGTCTTGTCTGGTCTTGTCAGGCCTTGTCTGGTTTTGTCTGATATAGTCTGGTCTAGTCTGATCTAGTTTCGTCTAGGCTGGTCTAGTCTTAAGTAGTCTGGCCTTTTCTGGTCTAGTCTGGTCTAGTCTGGTCTACTCTGGTCTAGTCTGGTCTTGTATGGTTTTGTCCAGTTTGTCTGGTCTTGTCTGGTCTTGTTTGGCTTTGTCTGGTCTTGTCGGGTTTTGCCTGGTTTGTCTAGTATTGTCTGGTCTTGTCTGGTCATGTCTGGTCTTGTCTGCTCTTGCCTGATCTGGTCTAGATTAGTATGGACAAGTCCGGGCTTATCTAGTTTTATCTGCTCTCGATTCGTTTTGTCCTGTCTTATCTGGTGTTGACAGGTCTTGTCTGGTCTTGTGTCGTCTTGCCAACTCTTGTATGGTCTTGCCAACTCTTGTATGGTCTTGTCAACTCTTGTATGGTCTTGTCAGGTCTAGTCTAGCCTTGTCTGGTCTAGTATTGTCGTGTCTGGTCCTATCTGGTCTTGTCTGGCCTTGTCTGATATTGTCCGGTCTTGTTATCTTGGTTACATCTTGGTATATTTACGAAACGAGTACAATCTCATATTCAAATTTCGTGTGATTTGAGATTTAGGTGGAACTTATCTACTCCATTCAGAGCGAAAGTGTTGAAAAACTGTGTTCAACATATTCGAAAATTTTGCTACTACACATTGTTGTGTAGTTTTTCTCGAAATGGTATGCAAATACCATTTCGTATTACGAGTATAATCTCATATTCAAATTTTGTGTGATTTGAGATTTAGGTGGAACTTATCTACTCCATTCAGAGCGAAAGGGTTGAAAAACGGTGTTCAACATATTCGAAAATTTTCTCATCCTATAAGAAATCTCAATTTATTTATTTTATATGTGAAGCTTTAAAATCGTTTGTTTGTGTATAGAATTACAAACGGAATGTTGAAGGAATTTATTTGTAAACAAGATGCTAAATGTGCTTGATTGAATCTAAGATTGGGTAAATATTGGAGGTTGAGGGTTCGCCTAATAACGGTTCTGTTTGTTGAGGTTTGTAGAGAGAGAATATTGTAACCTTTCAGGAATAACATTGATTTCCCCAACAAAAAGTATCTCATTCTATAATAATATAATAAAACTAACTTATTTTATATCGTGTAAGATCGAATATAATATCGAATATCGTTTAAATATCGTATTTTGTTACAGGAAAATAGAAAGGTATTTTTTTAAATTTATATTGTTACTGTTAATTGAAATTTTTCAATTTTACAAAATCCTTTTCTATTTTGCTGCAACAAAATACGTTATTCATAATGATATATTTGTTTGCACACATTTATCTAAACTGTAAGTCAATTATAAACTCTATGTTAAATTTTCAAATAACGAACTAGGGCTTCACACGAGACAACATAGGGCGAGAGTTCGTCAAGCTTTTACAAGACGAGACGAGACGAGAAAAATATCGTTCTCGTGTAAATCCCCATAACGAACAGTTATTACAGTCTCAATTTAATTTTTATTTGATCAAAAGTTTACTTTTCAATCCAAAAATGATTGGTCCTATATGAAATATTGTTATTATAATTATTGTTATGGGTAGTAGGTTGGCGGGATGTAGTTCTTTGTGTGTTCACCTTATTTAAAATTTATACGTATAATATTTGGTGGCAAAATGTAAGGTTTCTATTAGAGTCTGCAGACGGTCCCCGAGCAGACAATTTTGAGGGAGGTTACGTGAATTACCATAGACTAGTCCTTATAAGGCGAGTGCGGAATGCGCGAGGAGCAGTAAAACGTAATACGCTAAGGACAATAACTGGTGCAGCTAACGGATATGAAGACATAAACGGGAAAATAACACCGACTTGATATTCAAATTCCGAACTATTTCGCATATGTGAATATAAAAATATTATAAAACTGGGCGGCGTGAAATAAAGGGTGTAAGTTTATTGGTGACTGAGAGTGAAGGAAAATCTTGTTTAATCTGGAATAAATGTAGCATCATCGTCTTGGAAATCTGCTTCGAATTGCCTGCCGGATTAAATTTCGACAATTCCGGCTTAATATCGCCTCTTACATAATTCGAAACGATTATGGTCATATTTTATGCTTAACATATCATGTACAACATGCAAATTGCGGTTGGCAAACCCATCTTCCGCTCCGTTAAATTTTCAAGCTTTGCTCCGGTTGCTTTTTATGGCCTGGGCTATTAAGAGCTATTAGCATCGTCGCACTCTGTCGATAAAAGCAACAATTTTTGCTAAACCGTTTACAGAAAACAAACTAACCGAGCAATTTCATATTTGCTGATGAATTCCTCTGATTGTGAAAAATGCATACATTTACGGCCGCGTTATCGACGGAGAAATTTGAAATAAAAAAAATAACGCTTTTCGTGTTCCCAAGCACCGACACCGCATATATCAACATGCGGTTCGTGTATACACGAAACAGAATGAATGTATTAGCTCTAAATCATCACCGAATTTACGGGAGACGCGATAACAATTTGAATTATACGCTACATTGTTTTCAAATTATTTTGTATATCACGATTCCCCCGGCTGCAGGTTGTAGATCACCGCTGCTCTAGTTCCAAATGAGTTTTTCCATTGTAAATAACGTCTGCAAGAAAAACTTTGTCGTATAGTTTCGTTCGGAATATATCAACTCGCGGTTATTATGCGATCTATAAACAACAATTTTGTATCTAATTTTAAACTCAAATATTTTGAATATCACAGCTATATAACAAATTCATTAAATTATTCATTTAAATAAACTAATTCTATTTTTGAATTATATTTCTAGTCACACATTTCCTATAAAGTGAAAATGCCATGAGGGGTTTATAAAGTTAGGCCTGTAATTGTTAATATCCTGCATTCGTATTACATTTCCGGTGGCTAAATCTTCCGAAAATGTATTCACAGGTTGTAGCTGAAATTTATTCCAGGTTTTTTTTTCAAAATTGGTATTCTTAAGATAAATTAAAAACGTGATGGGCTTTCCAAAAAATGCAATGAACGGATGTCTTAACATTCTTTAACGACAACAGAAATGATTAAATTCGCCTAACAAAATATTTCAACATGGCTATCGATTTCAACTTTTTCTGACAAAACAGTTTCACTACAAAACCTTTCAAAAATGAATTTCTTAATTTATGATACAAACTTAGAATTCCTTTTAAAATAATTTCAGAAGGACCTTGAAGTCGATAGCTCTTTGTATAATGTATAAAGTTTACAATAAATAACGTGAGTCCCAAAAGTCTTGGAATCCACTCTTGCCATGAATTTGAAGAAGAAGCCCATTTCTTAATTGACACACATAAAATTTAAAAAAAAAATTTCATTTTTAAGTAGCTGTCAGTGGTCTTGAGGTTATGTCGCAATGTGTTTAGTGTTAAGTTCAACAATTTCATTAGTTATAAATATAACGCCTTCTTATAAATTTAACACTGATTTATTTTATAGTGTTGTGAATTATAAAATTACCAAAGAAGAACAAACATTACAACAGATGTTGAATGTGTTGTCCTTTTTCACAAATACACAAATTAATTCGCCGTTTTATGTTTTCGAACACATTTTGTAATACTGTCTATCTCTTCACATTTTCTGATTACGTTGTTTCGCAGATCTTCTACTGTATGCGCTGGACTGCTGAATTCTAAATTTTTTAAATATGGTAAAAGAAAAAGGTCCCGAGGAGTTAGATCACAAGAACGTTGTGGAAATCGGGCTTATTAGCCTGTCAACGAAGAATTCCTTAAGATAATTTAATGTTTTATGGGCAATGTACGGTCTTGCAGAATCTTGTTGGAAGAAGCTCTTTGAAGTTCATCATTATGAAGTTCGTTAATAAATTGTTGCAAAATAGTGGCTCTATAAGTGGCAGCGTTTAAATTGCCATCGAAAAATATTGGACCGATAATTCTGCGTCTTGACATTGCTAACCACACACCAACTTTGATTGGATGCAGTGGGGTCTCTCTAAAAAATGTGGGTTGTCAACACTCCAAATGCGCATCTTATGGAAATTAATGTATCCGTTTAGATGAAACCAGGCTTCTTCAGTTAAAAATGTTAAATTGAATAATTCCTCGTTCATGTTTTCATTGAACCACTGACAGTAGGCCAGTATTTTATTATAATTGAGTGGTAAAAGTTCTTTGTACATTTGCAAGTTATATGGTTTCATGTGAAGATCTTGACGAATAATCCTGTGAGTGGTAGTACGACTTAAATTCAACTGTTGAGCTAGTCTCCTAATTGAAGTGGTAGGTTCGTCTTGGACTACATTTCTGATGTTGTTTATAATATTCTCATTATTAATACGAGGCTATCCACTTCTTCATTTGTTGTTAATATTACCAGTACTTCGAAAGCTATCAACTGATCGTAATACCTGCCTTCTAAACTGATTCCTATTAAATGCAGCCATAGGAAAACGTTGCCTAAATTCATCAATGCACGGGTCGATACTGTATTCCCATTCAGCATTTTCCAGGCGTCTACCATTACGAAAATAACTTTCGACAATAAAAGTTTTTTTAGCTCTTTTGTAAACATTTTTAAATTAAATAAATTAAGTAAGACCGGTAGAAATAACATAAAAAGGCGAATTAATTTGCGTATTCTTGAAAATCGACAACACATTCAACATATGTTGAACTATAAATTATAAAATAAACAACATAAAACAACTATAAAATAAATCAGTGTTAAATTTATGAGAAAGCGTTTTATTTTTAACTAATGAAATTGTTGAACTTAATACTAAAACAATGCGACATAACCTCAAGACCACTGACAGCTACTTAAAAATGACATTTGATAATTTGTTTGACTCACGTTAGATTCTCTCTCTCTAGTATTTAAGTATTTAAATGACGTTTTCATTTACGCAAAAAGTGTACAGTACAGTAAAGTAAGTGTCTCAAAACATTTAGACCAATGTCTAGATAGAAAGTTTTCCGATAATTCCGATTTTATTTTTCTCCATTTAAGTAAGAAACGAGAAACTTAGGTTTAGTTATTAGGAAGTTTAGTTACAATTATAAATTTGGTTTAGAGAGAGAGAGAGAGAGAAGTTAGAAACTCGTATTAAGGGTTATGAGCGAGGTGTGAGGAGGTAGCTATCTGGACAAGCACTAAGTAATATGTTATATTGTCAGTAGTTAGAGGAAGAAGCTACAAAGTTAGAATATACTGAATCTGATGATACAGCTAGAAGCTACATAATTAGGTATGGTTTGCACCCTTTTTTTATTTTTATTCCCACTATATTTCAGACAATAGTTTTCTGTGCTAGAAGTGACGTAGCTCCGCATAGTATAATGCCATATGTTAATATGGATTCACCTCAGCAAAATACCAGCTCAGATCAGATCACCTCCGCAAAATACCAGCTTAGCAGGTCTTCCTTGTTCACCATATCGCGCAGATATTTAATTTGGAATGTGGTAGCCGACTGATACTTTGTATGGTGTTTGTCCAGAGGAGATGCTCTTCCAAGTAGATTCCTAGAAACTTTGCTTCTTTAGCTCTTTTTAAGCAATGGTTTTTCGCTGTCGTAAAAATTAGAAACTCTGTTTTTTCTTCATTAAAGAAAAGGTTGTTTGCTGAGAACCAAGTGTTGACATATGAACCTAGTAATAAATTAGCTTTGTCTTAATTTTCTATTATATTTTTTCCAGTTATAATAGGGCTAGTATTATCTGCATACAATGTACAATTGAGTCCGTTTATATAACTTATTAAGTCGGCGATGTACAATAATAAAATTGTAGGTACAAGAACGCTTCCTTGAGGGACCGCAATATGGGCACAAATGATATGGGACTATCCTGTTTCATTTCCACTTCTTACTGTTACATACTACTTACGGTTTTCTAATTAGGATTGTAGCCATCTCATGGCTTTCCTTCGGATTCCGTATCTAATAGATTGTTTAGAAGTATTTTGTGCGAGACACATATTGGTTTATTTCCCATGTCTACTTCTTTAAACTTGTGGAGCTCTTCTAGCGCCGCGGAAGTAAATTTCCCATTACGAAATCATGTTGTTTGCTTGGAATAATGTTATATATTTGTATGAATGGGGTTAAATTCTGCTATGTATGGCGTATTTAATAATTTTCGATTGTACAGAAATAAAGGAAATCTTATATAAGGGAAGGCTTATAATTTCCGATATATTTTTTTGGTCCCTTGGGATGGTTTTTGCTATTTTGAGAATTTCTGGAAATTTTTCGTCCGCGATGGAGGCGTTGGCTATGTCTGTTATAGGAGTCAATAGGTAATGGCTGAACTCTTTGATAATTTGACTTGGGAGGTCATCGGGTCTGCTTGTTTATTTGTTTTTTAAAGAAGAAATTATAGATAGAACCTCATTTTCTGAGAATTCGTGCAAATATATTGTATTGGGATAAAACTTTATTTTAAATCAACTTTAATTTAAACTTTAAGTGTTGGGATTAAACTTTAAATCTTGTCGGTTTAGTCCGGGGTGTCAAGTCTTGTGTGTCTAGTCTTATCTCTTCAGTCTTGTCTGTCTAGACTTTCTTGTCTAACTGTCTGGGCAACAACACTGGCCGGTACGTTCCCTGCCAGATGGAAGCAGGCTAAATTAGTATTATTAAAAAGTCAAACAAACCCGTATTTGTACCTTCTTCCAGTTCCTATCCGTTCCGGATGTTGGATATCATATTGGCTATTCGAACTTTGTTAACAGCAGCGCGGAAAAGCTGAGTGGTTGATTGGTTGAACCACGTTCTTAAATTTTTCAACCACGATATTCTCCTTCTGCCCATTCCTCTAGCTCCATATACCTTGCCTTGAAGGGTCTTCTGCAAAAGGACATATCGGCTCTCGTTACGCATTATATGTCCCAGATATTGCTTTCGAGTCTTAACTGTATTCAGGACTTCTTTTTCCTTTCCCGTCCTTCTCCAAGGTATTCGTTGGATTCTTCGGTACAGCCGAATTGCATTTGCTTCAAGTTTTTTGGAGGAGGCCTCCGTAGGCGTACACGATTCGACCCCATAAAAAAGGGTCGCACATAAAAGTTTCTTCATACCGGTCCCTTTGTGTCCTTGATGTCGCTGGCAAAATGCTAGAATAACTAACTTTAGCACGTCTAAAAAAAGAACTAGAAGGCGGAATGAACCTATCTGAAAGACAATTCGAATTTAGAGAAGGTAGGTCTACAATAGATGCCGTTAAATACGTCACAAACATAGCCGAAAAGGCAAAAAAAGGTAAATATGTGCGCTTATAATACTAGACATCAAAAATGCCTTCAACTCGGCTGCCTGACAGCACATCGTGGTTGACTTAACGGAAAGAAATATACCGCCATATCTACTAAGAATGATACGTAACTACCTCTGCGACCGTCGCAACATCCTCCGTACTGAAAAAGGAAGTTAAAGAAGTAAAAGAAGTTAAAAGTTGCGACGTCAGTAGTGGTGATCCACAAGGCTCCGTAATGGGACCAACCCTGTGGAATGTACCCTACGATGGTGTTGTCAGGCTGAAGCTAACCGAGGAACTTAACTTAATCGGTTTTGTGGACGACCTAGCACTGACTGTAGTGGGAAAGAATAAAAAGGTACTATGCTCAGAGCTAACTTGGCCATTGAACAAATTACTATCATTTAACACAATTTACATTTAACACAATTGGAAAACAACATTTCATTAGCTCAAGAAAGACCCCATGCAGATGACGATCTTACTTGGATCGGATGAGATGAAGAAAACTACACAATTACAGAGCCAGATAGACATAGTCAGGCTAGTTCTCCAAAACATTCTTACCATACCAAATCTGGATTAGAAGATTTAGGTTTTGTAGATGTAGAAGGTGGTGTTAATTTATCTAATGATGAATTCAGTCCTCCATCGAAAATGCCCAAAACAAAGAATAAACTAAAAACGAAGCTGCTACTGTGGAGGAGGATCTGCAGTTTTGAAGTGTGGAAGAATAGGATGAGGTGCCGTTAAATATATTTGAAGACAGCAAACAAGGAATACTTATATCTGCTGAATTACCTGATGTAGGTGGTGCTGATGATGACAGTCTACATGTTGCTGAAGCAACGGTTCAGCTTGGAAGCATGGGCTATTATCATCAAGATGAAATGGATGGTACAAATGAACCAATTATTTATAAAGAGGAAAGCAGGTCAGGTTTACCAATGAGGGCGAAGGAAGATCAGTGAGCATGGAAGATCACCATTTGAAGATTGACGATGATTTGGCAGTGAGCGAAGGCGAAGATGAGGGTACTAACATAAGTAATTTTAACAATAGCCAGAAGGAATATGATTAAGGGAAGGAATATCAATAGAAGAGGGAATATGATTTTAAGACAATTTGTTACAGAAAGGAATTTATATTTTATAAACATGATAGTGAATCATACATAGTATATACTAAATGGATATCATCAAAATCCCTCCATATAGCGCTGGAAAAGTCCGAGGCGGTCCTGTTCTCTATATGGCTCCTATGTCTTTCAAAGTGATGGGTGTGAGTTTTAAACCAAAATACTCTATAAGATACCTAGGCATCACAATCGACAAAAGACTGCCTTTTACAGAGAACATCCGAAAAGCAGCGGAAATTGGCATGAAAACTACTGCGGCACTGGAAAAACTAATGCCCAATGTGGGCGGACCTAGCTAGAGTAAAAGCAGGCTACGAAGCACTTCTATGCCCTATGAAGCTCCAATATGTCTACAGACCGAATTAGCTGTTTTTCAGATGGAAATGGCCCTACGAGTCTACAGTGCCTACCGTACAGTATCGAGGTTATTGCAGGTATTCCTGCCATCAAACTGCAGGCAAAGCATAGAAATTCTCGATATAAGGCAGGCAAGAACAAACCAACTAGACCAAAGGCCGATACTAAACTCAGGAGTGGCAGGAAGAGTGGAATAACTCCACAAAAGGTTAGTGGACGAGAATCCTCATCGCGGACATGGACTACTCGACGACACGGGGAAGTGTCATACTGACTCACTCAGGGCCCCAAGGGCCACGGTTGTTTCCGTTATTACCTCCACAAAATCGGTAGAGCATCCGACGCAGATTGCGTATACGGTGGGTGGCCGAGAGTGTTACCCATACTATATTTGAGTGTTCGAGATGGGACAACGAGAGGGAAACGTTTACATACAGAGATGGATGTTACTGAATTAGAAATTATAAAGTTAGAAGTAGAGATTTAAAAGTAACAAAATTACCATTTATAAAAAAATTGTGTTTTAACAATTTCGTCTTGCCTGTCAGATCTTATCTGCCTAGTATTGTATATCTATTCTTGTCTGCCTAGTCCTGTCTGTTTAAGCCTGCCTGTCTAGTCGTGTCTGTCTAGTCTTGTCAGACATTACTCGTACTTGAGGGATATCATGCCAACTTTGGTGCCTATCTATGCTTTATTTACCAAATAAAAACAATAATGCTGTTGTTAGACCGACAACAGCTCGAGAAAGTCTCGAATTCTTAAAAAATATTATTGACATCAACTTAGACAAACTAACTTATTGGAATCAGCTCAAAACAGTTGCTTCGTTTAGGTGACATGAATTCAACAGTTTCTGGAGCAGCAAAATTTATATTGGGACTCAATTATTTATGTCGCAGATATAATAGAAAGGCTTTTGGTTCAGCTGGTAATTTAGTACAACTACAATCTTGTAGTACTTAACTACTACAAAGTTGTTTGGAACTGCAACAACTTTTTGTTGGATTAAGTCCACTTGAATCTTGTACTCTAAAAGTCACTAAGGGCTTTATGCCTCAACCTGGTTTACACTGTCAAAAGAAGTAATGCATCTGCTTTGGCTCCTTCTCCATTCCTGTCACTATTTCTTATCTGCTGTTCACGAAATGCAATGCGAACTAACCCATCAAAAACTAGAGCCCACAGCAGCTTTATTTAGGGATTTAGCTTTAGGTGAACAGCCAAAACCTATAGTTTCAAGGATTTTAACTTCATTCTTAACGGAAGCCAAATTGTCAAAATACAACCGCCAAATATAAATTATCAAATGACGAATTTTAACGCAAATTTTGGAACCCTTTAGACAGTCAGATAGTACTGCAAAGCTTACTGCGAGGCTTATTATGGCTTTGCCTGTTGAGGCTAAGTTATTGCATTTGTCTGATCCTAGTAGGCGGTCGACTTAAGGTTAAGTATCCTGATCAGAAAACGCAGAATATTTTACCAAGACCGGCTCATGTTAAACCATTAAATTTCGATGAAAATTCTACACAATCTCCGTTTGTTAACAACAGTTTTGATATTCCATCAGGATTGGTTCGAGGCTTGCAATGTAAAGAATAGCATTAGATAGTAGCACAATAGCAACATAATAGCATTAACATAGAAGGTTAGGCCTGAAGGAGATATTGGAAGGCGAAAACCAGAATTAAATCCATCTCTAATAGATTTGTGCAAACCCGTTAAAATTAGTGTTTCTCCAAAACCAAAAAAACCCGAAAGAACCTTATAATTTAACATTTATATAATTAGTACTATTTTATTTAGCCGTAAGATAGGGTATACAATATTTTAGTGATTTTGGTATTTATAATATGTCTGCGAATTTAAATATTTAGATCCAGAAAATATTTGAGAAACCTCGATAAGGGTTTTAATAAATATAAAAATGTGCTTATATTTTAGAGGAAAGGTTTTTAAATATTTTTATTGCGCTCGCTATGAAGGAATGTTAACAATTTCTGTATGAGGGTTGGTGGCGTAAAAATGTCATCGAGGCTTTTTCCTCTCGAATCCGGTCACGTCCGCGATGCGAGTTAACGTTGCGACAATTTCATTTGGAGACGCAGGGGGGTCGAAGGGGTCGCCGGCGGAACAGCATTATTTTATTATAGCCATAGGTGGATTCCGCGAGTTCTTGGCGAACAGCGCCACATCTTGCTCTTTGTTAGCCTCATCATTCCGATCTCACACACGTCCCCTGAAAATCTTATTATTAATCTTTCCAGTCGGTAAGCACGCCGCCTGCCTCGCAATCCGCCTGTTACCATCTTTGTGGCCGTGCTCGCGAGAAGGCAAATATTGCTCAAACATTGTGCATCCTGCATACATATATCCCGGTGATTTCCTGAATTAGTTTCGAAATACTTTACGCTGGGACGAACAAGCTTCCACTTTGGAAAACATTTCCAACAAAAACCGAACCACATAATATTTATTCGACTGGAATTTATTACCTATTTTTTACACACTCTAAACCTATTAAATATTCTTACAGAAATAGATTCTACAATTAAAATTCTCTAAACAGAAACGTTTTATTTTTACGTCGCACTCGTCCTACGCCTTGTTATTACCCTCCAGGCAATGTGAACTCATTACGCAAGAAGCAGAGAACGCGAAAGCGCAACCCCAAACAGCTCCGTGATTCCTGACCTATCTTCATATTGCTTTAATGCCGCAACAACTTTCAGATTTTACCCAATTTATTAAATTTCTCGCAAGTAAATATTTACACAACAAATATTTATTTGAAGAAATTAACAAACAATACATTGTTAAAGGAGATTGATGTAAGAAGAACAGAACTTTAATTGGGCCTCTATACATTTATTTGTTATATAAATGATTGTTGGAGTATAAAGGTATGTATTTTTATTACTTTGTCGCCGAGTCGGCAAATGTATACTCATTTCTAATTCTGCTAGGAAGGTGTGTAAGTGATATGCGCCTCAGGCAGGAGAGGAGATGATGTATTGGCAGCCCTCGCGAGGCGCTCCTGGAAACGGGACAAGAAAATTGAATTTAAATTCATGAAAACTGTAGGTTGCCAGGGCTAAGGCTTCATATTCGCATCACATCTCGTTTCGCACTTTAATTCGGGAAAATAACATGTTTGATCGTGTGAATATTTGTTCAAGAAAACAGAATTAGGAAAGAATTTGAGGGGTAATTTGAACTTTTTGTTTTGTCATTTGTGGGGTAATTGATCTGTTATAGGTGTGGATAGCTTGAATGCAAATTCAAAATTTATGTTTGATGTATAAAAGCTGCTAAAAAATGTTGCACCTAAAGATTAGAAATCTAACAATTTTAGAAGCAGGTGGTGGTGAAAATTGGCTATTGAAGTGCGGGACCATACGAAAATTAATCGCAGGGAAAATTCATCGCGGAGCAATGAATGCACAAATTGACACAATGTAATGAAATTTGCAGTTTTTTGTTTTATTTTGTGGTTAAAAACGTTTTCAGAAAATTCGTCAACAAAATTGTGAATTCTTATAGATATATAACAAATGGAAAGAATACATTGAGATTTGCACAAATTCATATATTTAGCAACTTAAAATAATCGGAATACAGCCTGAATATATAAATATATTTAACCTTTCCGGAGCTCTATAACAATTACTGAGACTTTTTAGGACAACCAAAACAAATCTGATGTGAAATTTATCAGTTATTCAATAGCTTTCAGTCTATTAATTTTCAGTTCTATTAAAGAACTGACAAATTGCACATGAGATTTGTTTTGAATCTCAGTAATTGTTATAGAGCTCCGGAAAGGTTGAATATATTTATATATATATATATATATATATATATATATATATATTTATATTTATATATATATATATATATATATATATATATATATCTATATATATATATATATATATATATATATATATATATATATATATATATATATATATATATATATATTCAGGCTGTGTTCCGATTGTTTTAAGTTCGTATGATTGTCTATAATGTAGGATGGTTTTATCTTATCATATATTTCGAGTTAACTTATCAATTTGTTCGTTTACTTCTAATTCTTGTTTTGATGTTAAATATTAAAACTAATTTGATATGGATAATTTTTGCGCAATAAACAAGTGTTTATCATGGAATTCATTAGATCTTGTGTTAAGAGATGGGTGAATATTTTATAAGTTCGTGTTGAAATGATATAGTGAAAATATGAAATGTTTGGTGAGTGTGTGTGTATTTGTTATAAAAAACATTGGATGTGTAATTTGACTGTTTGAAATATCTATTTGGAGTTGATTTATATATTTTTTTCGGATTGAATATAAATTGAAAATATATATTTTATGTAAATCTGTTTTGCGGGAGTTGAAACTGCATCTAACGTTGTTGAGTTGGGTAGTGGATGATGTAGGATGAAACATATGTCTTTAAAGAAAATGGAGTATTTTATAAAATATTCACATATTACCTATGTGCCGTGAGTCTTCTTTTTGGTTATATATACATACTCGAATTTCGTTAGAGCATCCGAGCTCGTTGCTGATAGACTCCGGAGCTCGGATGTATGTAGATTCCCTTTGATCCGAAATACATCTATAGCAGGATTTGATCCCTCACTATTCCGCGTCGTATATTCGTTATTTTTTCTCCTTCGTTCGTTCGTTCCTTTATACTGGCTTTCGCATTCTTGTCTTCGGGGACCTCTATCCTTCATACATCCTGAGATACGAGGCTATTCCCAGAGCTCCCGAACTGCCAACCAAACAGGAAAAGTCGCCTATATGGGACTCAAGGAGATTGAAATATTGCACGCCCAAGGATTGAACCAATTTTCATATATTCGCCTTTATCTCTCTCCCGCCCGTTCCCTTCCTCCTTTTCACAGTTCCAACGCGAAATATTGGTTAGGATGCGGCTATATATGATAACGTCGCAATTTTAAATCAAATATAAAAATATTATATTTAATAAACCTCACACGAACGCACCGTTATTATTCAATATTGGATTTCGCTTTATATTCAATCCAAGTTTATATTTCTATTCGCTTCTCTCTACGAAGGCTCAAACAACGCATCACTTGAATATGTAAAATTACTAACGCCCTTTATTATCCCCAATCTTTAAATTAGGTCGACATGAAAAAAAAAACCGTTTTATTACTTTTCCAAACATCATATCTCACATCCCCACAATTCACTCCAAACTTCTCCTTAAACTTTCCCTTCTCTTTCGAAAAATTAAAATTAATTTCTTACAACACCACGCAACAAGTTGACGCCAACTTGTTGACGCCAATTATCTTCCCAACTTAGAACACCGAACTTATTAGAAATGATTCCCAATATACCAAAGCAACAAGTTACCTCGCGCAATCCCAAGATATATAGTTATGTTCGTTAATGCACGTTTAAATATTTAATGCAATTAGCTATAATGATTTTGAGAGTCGAGGGAGTGTGCTCAAACAAATTCTGTCTGTAAGATTTTCATTTGTGGGACATATAAATGTAATGTGGCCTGACTGACTGACTCACTCACTCATCAACGCACTAATTAAACCGTTACAAATCGTTACAAAAACCGTACAATTTTAAAGCAACGTTGCTTTTATGACGTAAACATCTACCACTGAAGGATTTTTTCCAAAAATGCGGAGCTATTTTTATTAGGATGTCTATATCTCGGAAACAGAAAATGTTACAGATATGAAATTTTGAATTAAGATTCCTTTTTAAAAACACGTGTTTCATCATTTATTTAAATTCCATTAAAGGGACTGAAAATTGGGGATTGAATAATTTTATTACCTATAATTCAGAAACCGAATCTGCCACTATAGCAAAAATTGACAGTTGGATTCCTCCTAAAAATCTAGTTAAGGGGGCTGAAAACGCAAGGGAATTATGTCTCAAAAACTGAAGATGTTAGAGATGTGAAAACTGGTAATTTATTTCTTCTGATATTAATAATAAAAATATTAATAATTATAAAAAAAAATATTAATAATAATAAAATAATAAAAATTATTAATAATATTTGTGAATGTGGGCGTCGTTTTAAACTCATGCGAATGCAATAATCCTTACAATAGCATTGGTAAAACCATCCTACGTTGTAGATAATCATACAAACTTAAAACAATCGGAACACAGCCTGAATATATAAATATATTGAACCTTTCCGGAGCTCTATAACAATTGTTATAGAGCTCCGGATAGGTTGAATATACTTATATATTCAGGCTGTGTTCCGATTGTTTCAAATTTGAATAATCCTGACTGTGATCTAAACAAATCGCGCAAGAAGATAATTTTTTTTTAAATACATTTTTGATACCGGGATTAAAAATGAAAATGTTGTGAAAACAAATGTATTCCTATTGTATTTATAAGAAAATTTTGAATGCACGAACATTGTTATCTAGAAGCTGCCGGTCGCATTGTTAATGCAGTCAGTTCGTATCGTGAATGTTGGGCACGTATTTAAGACCACATGCATTTCCGTCCAACATACCGACTGCACACAATTCAAGTGCGCATGCAGATGACAGATCGATACACGAGCTATTAGTTTAGCACATCGTTTAGACATTATGAGCCTATTTCAATGGAAAACTGGTTCACGTGAGGCCTAATGCGTTATTGCTCCTCGGGGATAGAACGGTGGCTCTCCCTTACACGCAAAGCACGAAAAAAAGAGGCGAATGGATGTTTTACCCTACATATATATAAGAACGTTTAAACCAGTATCTATCGCGGACAAGGAGAATATATAAATACATCATTCCGAAATATGAAGTATGTGCCTGCGGAGCGACGGTGCGGTATGTGTATGGAAAAGAGAGAGGTGCGAGGGAAGATGGAAGTAGAGATGATATCGAACTTCCATTTCATTCCTCTTATGGGACTGGAGAGAGAGCGCGCGGGGCGCCAGACATGTAGGATACAAAATGAAATTCCCCCTGCTCGATGCATATCCACGCGAACACAAAATTGAAGTCCATAGGGGTGGGTGGAAGCTCGGGGGTGGCCGGGCTACAAAAGCTCCTGACGACAAAAAGGATAGATGGAAACAAATTTATAATAGTCTCAAAAGAAAAATATAGATAGGAAACTTCAATTTTTCATCGCGCAAAATGAACTACCACTCAATTCAACGCCCTATTGAATTTTACAACGCGAATATAACTATCATACATTGAAGAAGAACATTTTTTTATCGCAAATAATATTATCTTACATCATCCCAGCCTTCATTAATCAACATCTTCTTATCATCATTTATTTAATTGAGGATTTGAAGTGAAAACCGAGTTAAATCATATGTTTTTTAATTGTATTATACATATTTCATTTTGAAACGGTGTTATAATTTGGTGATTATTCACCTATTTTAGGAGAACAATTCCGCTTGTCCAAACAGGATTTGCAACGGAACAAGTTGATAAATAGCATAAGCAAACACCCAGAAAAGTACCTGAAAATGAAGAGACCCGAACAAAAAAAAAATAGCAAAACCCAAACTTTCCGAACCACAGGTATCATTGTCCGCGTGCGGTTTAAGCCCCCTGTTTCTAATGTGTTGAATCGCTTGCCTTTTATTTGCAATTTGTAAGCGTACACAAAAGGCCTGACAACCTAACGAATTGCATTAACAGATTAGTAGCCGATGTCAATATGTCACTCATGTCACTGTCTGTCCGTTTATATACTTATGGAATATTAATGTCTTTTTTGTGTCATCAATGCCATCTTTCCTCCTAATTGAATTGCAATTGTATTTTATATTAATGATATCCGTGTTTATAAGGAAAACGTAATGGATTATGTATTTGATGTGCTGGAATTGTGGAACTACTTCTCGTCCGTCCGTAAAAAGATTAAATGTATACCGTTTTACAACGTCATTTATGTGTGAGAATGTTATTGAAATACTTCAGTAATCAAATAATATTTATTGCAACATGAAAAGGTAATCGAGCTAGTTAAAATTGAATTGCGAACTTTGCGAAAAAGACTTCCGACTTTAGTCGATAATTAATTCTAATTTATTATATTTGTTTTATTTTATTATACATGCGCCGATTTCTATATTAGTGAAATGAATATAGCTCAGCTATGTTTATCAGATTTTGATTAACTTGTAAGTAATATGAAGAAGATAATATGAACGATGAATATGAATATTAAGATAATATAAAGTCACTATTATTCAAGACATTAATAATATGAATAAAAGTAAGGTTTGAAAATTGTTACGAGGGCCGGATAAAACATAGTTGTTGTAAAATAAACATCAACTAACAAATTATTTTCTTCTATATTTTCGAGTTTTTCAAAATTATTTCTTATAAATCATCTTAAAATTATTCATAATTTTGACTGCAATCGATAGGTTGGATTCAAAATTATAGCTACTTGCAGACATATTTTCTAAATTTCCATTTCGTTTTTAAACAGCTAACATAGTCTTGTTGCTTCAAACAATGTTAATAAATCATATTTCAAAATATTAAGGTTTTTCTAAGTTTTCAGAAAATCTAAAGCTAATTCAGCTACTTTTATTCGTTTATAAGATGTCGCTGTAAATATAACAATGTGTTTTAAGGTGCTTTGAATATTGTTAAATTGCATTGCAAATCTCTGCGTGTTTTAATATTATATACAAAAGAGTTTTCGACAATAAAATTTTAGACAATTTAAAATATAGCAAAAATATATAGACTAGAGACAAGAATAGCAAAAATTTCATACGAGAATTATTACATAAAAATAGGATAGACAAATGAAGACATCTTATACTACACAAAAGTGTACCATTCGACAATATATAGACGTTTTGATAATATATATAATTTGTTATCAAATCAGTAAATAATTTAAAATAATCACAATTTTCACACATTTTTATCACTCAAAATATAAATAAGTAGCATAGAGTTAGATAAACATTTAGACAATAATCAAAGTTTGATTCATTTTCTATTTTGTAGGGGAAGTTCTAATTTATAATTTTACTTCGATTGCATTATCTTTATAATAGGTAAGAAGCATACGAAGTATCAATATTGGTTTAATTTCATACAACAATTATAAATTTAAAAAGTTCAATTTCTAGTTGCAATCTGCTAATGCTCACATAACTCACCGCAGCAATTTTTTAAGAGAAGGACATTTACTTCCCTTACAAAAATGCTGCGGTAACTACTTAGGTATAATTAAATAGTCTATTTGAAATGAGCTTAAAGTCTCTTACTATACTCTAAACTAGTGGTGCGCAAACTATTTTCATTTGCGACCCAACATTTTGTGTAAAATATATCACGACCCTTGGATAGAAGGCTAACGTTTTTTAAATTTGTTTATTTGTTTGAAATTTGTTTATATTTTAATTTAGAATCTCGAATTCATAAGTCTATATCTAGAGAACGGTTGCAATTAATTATAAACGCACTGCGGCATCGTTTTCAGTAGGTCATTTGCCTACAGGTACATTTAGATTTCCATAAAAATATGAATTAGTTTCCCAGTTCTCTGCTAACCAGACGAAATTTAGAGGAATTTCGCTCGATTTTGCCCATTATATCAAGTCATATCTCGCGAACGGAAGAAGCTAGCAAAATTTAATTTGTATATTTGCAACTAGCAGGGAATGCACTTTCAGACACACTTTGAACTTTTCCATTCGCTCGATAAATAATGATTTTAAGGAATTGTTATACATTTTCCGCAGATTTCACGAAGTCATAACTTTTGAATGGCACAATACAGAGATTTCTAGTTTTTACCAATCGATTCAGTATCTCAAAATTAATTGCAAAATATATATTATATTCCTAGGAAGCTTTTAATTAAAAAAATTCCATCGAACTAGTCATCGATCAAACTTCCGTTTCCCTTAACAGCTGTTGGACAACCAGCAGAAATTTTTCGTGTGTTATAAAAAAAGAATTAAGGCAACTATATTTTTTTAATTTTCGTCTGTTGATTCACAGAACGTGTTGTTCTGAACATGTTTGCTCTTGTGACATAGGCTCTAGACATTATGGTGAACCGACACCTGCGGTGGGACTCGTGTCATATCTCGTACCTGTGCTGCAGACTCAGGAAACAATTCATAAGTTTGTCCAACTGAGATCTGTACTGTCTGCAGAGCAGCTGAGAATGGTTTTCCTGTCGCTGATCCAGTCCATTGTTGAGTATGGGATTGTGGGTTTGTGCAATTGTGGGCAGACGGTGCTAGAACCGCTAAATTTGATATATAAAAGAATAATAACAATTTTCAAGAAAACCACTTGCTTGTCCATCAGCTTTTCTTTTTACTGAATTTCGGATTTTAAATATTCAAAATTTGTTTAAATTAAATTCTCTAAAATTCATTAATATGCACCCGTCTGACTTCCCTGTGGCCCCGGTCCACAATCACGGGACTCGCAAATAACGCAAGCCCCTGTACGAGCCTCGCAGCCGCAACTCCTTGACTGAGAGGCACGTGGCACGCTGGGATCTCAGAATTTACAATCGCCTACCTGAGGAGTTGTTTTTGTTTTCTCCTTGTTTTTGAGATATAAGTATTTTACATTTGCAACATACTTAGCTAGATTTTTGGAAAATGGTAAAACCCCTTTTTCTCTATTTTGGGAATGGAGAATCTAACTGCCAAATTTTAATATTGTGGCATATTCAATTTCAGAGATATAGGGTACAAAAATATTCAACCCACAATTTGAAAAAAATTTGGAAAAGAAATGCGTTTTCGTTTTATACAAACCTCTCTGCAGCTGGAAATACCAGCAAAATCATTTTCGGCAGTCCGAAACTAGACGACAAGACGAATAAATCGATGTGTAAATTGTTTGGAAAGATTTATTTTTTTTATTGCGAAATTCTGAATTCAAATATTTTCAGAATTTCGAATTCATAAGTCTATATCTCGAGAACGGTTGCGGATACCTAAAAACGGATTGCGGCATCATTTTCAGGAGGTTATTTCTCTACGGATGCACTCATATTTCCTTAAGAAGATTGATAAATTTCCCAGTTCTCTGCTCGGGCGACCAAATTTTGCGAAATTTCGCTCAATTTTATCATTTATATCATTATAAGTCATATTTCGCGAACGGAGGCGGTTAGCAAAATGCAATCTGAATATATACAACCAGCAGCGAATAGTATATTGTGGAACTAATGCGACAAGTTGTCAATTGCCCACGAGAACGATGTTCGAACGAAGTGAGTGCGCTCATTCGCTCGAGAGGATACGCTCGAATACCGCACTCTCATTCACTCGAATACTGCATGAGTTGCAGATAATATTTTTTATTACTCATGCGAGGAGACGTATCTTAGAAGTTTGGTGTCCAGGAGCCATACAAAAAAAGAATCAAGGAAAGGAGGTTTTTTCTTTTTCAGTTATCTACGGTGGTGTGGATTCGTCATAAGAACTCATCAGACTCCTTAGGATGAGTTTACATTCTATGGTGATACCTGCCACCATAGAATGTACACTCATTCTAAAACTTTTTTTAATTTATTTTCAATTTGTTTATGAAACAAAATCTGTCACTTTCACGACATCATTTTTTAATATTGATTTTGATTGTGTTTTTTTTTATAGTTGGGTACCTATTCAATCTTTATTGAAAATTTGCGTGCGTCAGGCATAATTTGCGTGCGACACGTAGTATATATGTTACGGTAAAAGTACGTAGATTGGTAAATGTACACATATACCGGTATATGTGCACATTTGCCTCCTTGTTTGGTAAATGTGAATTCAACTTACATTTACCAATTATTTCCAGCAAATGTGTACATATACCTAATGCTGTTGGTAAATGTATAGAGGTTTACTTTAACATACAGAGCGCATGTGTTGTTCGACAAACCTGCATTTTTGAAGTTATTGTTGTGTTTGTTAAGCTTCATTTTGCTATTTTATTTTCTCTAATTGTTTTTATGAGCGATTTATATAATCCTTTGAAATAATGTTATTATAAAATCGTGTTTAAATGATACAATATAAATTATATCAAATACATTTTAACTTTAATACAGAAGTATATTTTATTTCTGTTTATTATTCTTTTAACTTTTACCGAAAAACGTTGGAAAATGTGGACTTTTACCGATAAAAGTAGATATATGAAGTTGATCGCAAATTTAAACTCACATTTACCTATCAAATTTGACGATTTTGAACTTTTACCGTAACATATACAATGTACAAGTATACTTGTCGCACGAAAATAATTGAATTGTGAAACAGCCATTTGTCGCACAAAAATACATTCGCCAAATAGTACTTATCCCGCATGAGTAATAAAAAACACCTAGACACGCTTTGAGATTTCCCATTCACTTGATAATAATAATAAATGATAATTTTTAGAAAAACCATTCTCTCACATTTTTCGCAGATTTCACGATGACATAACTTTTTAACGTTTCTTAAATTTGTTTATATTATTATTTCACTATTTTACTGCTACCTAATACTTACATGATTTAAAAACCATAATTTTTTTATGAATTCGACGACCCAAAAAAATTCTATATCAACCCCTCTGGGGGTCGCGACCCACGGTTTGCGCACCACTGCTAGACTACTAGCGATTAGTTAACCATTTAGATATAAATAAGTAGTCTATTTGAAATGAGCCTAAAAGTCTCTCCCTATAAGACTTTCAGTTATCAACCCAAAGAATTCCGACAAAAACTCAAATTTCTTGAACAAAAACGGATCCTCCTTTAATTAAAAAAAAATATTGAATAAATAATTAAATTTAAAAAAATGAATAAATAATTATATAAAAAAAATGGATTTGAAATTCATTAAATTACTGTGGGATGATTATAATTAGTTTAAAACATATATTAGGGTGACTAGACATAGATAAGTAGTTTATTTGAAATGAGTAGAAGTCTCTAGTTTATAAGACTTTCAGTTTTCCGTCCAAAGAACCCTAAAATAGACAATCAAACTTCTTGAATAAAATGAGTAATTAGATACTCCCTCGGTCCCAAGTTCCCTCCTTCTGTCCCAAAATACATTTGCGCGTGTTTTATTTTGTCCCGAATTATGATATATATATATATATATAACAAATGAATTCATGTTGCTTCGATAAATATTATTATTTAAAACCTAATTTAAAACCTAACCTGATCAGTCCTGCACTAGGTTTTCAAGTTCATGTAAGTGTATTCCAATTTATAACTCAAAAAAGCAAAGTTGCGAGATAAATCTGGAAACGCGTCTGCAGATTATTGCTATTCACAAATATTTTCGATAGAAAGAAATGATCTCAAAAACAAGGCTTAGTAATAACATACTAATATCTGTTGTCTAGTTCAATATCCTGCATAGTATTAGCCAGGGAAGTAGTTGTTTCAACATGGGATTTGTTTAATAGTCTTAATAAGACTTAATATTATAGAGCTACGAACAGCTTAAATATATTTATATATTCAGGCTGCATTTCGCCTTTAATAATTTTATAAATCAGGGCAATGACAAGTGCCTCTGCACTACATACGTCCTTCACGGCGAACCTTTTTTGTTTATTCGCTGTACTTTGCAATTGTCGTCAAAAGCCAAAAGACATTATCTAATTTGTCTCTACTCAATGCATTGACTTACAGTATAAGTTTTTCGGTCTCTTATATACACACCACTATTTTCCTTGTTTAAACCTTCCATGTTTTCTTGTAAACATTCGTGATTTTGATTTTCTGCGTTTTAAGCTTTGTTCCAAGGTTCCAACTAACAGGGGACACCAAGAACGGGTAGGATTTTTTTGGACCAAAAAATTTGGTGATTTGGTGACTTTAAACAGAAGATAAATATTTTTTTTTAAATGTGTTATACCACCTCTATTATTTTCACACTCGTGCATCCTTCTGGACATGGATTCTACCAGCTTGTCGATTTTTCCATGATGTATTGCATCCCAGGCAATCTGTATTTCATGCCGGAGAGCTTCTAGTGTCTGTGGAGGATGGGCTAATAGCTTGAGTCTTTTTTTCATCATGTCCCACACATGTTTGATGGGCAAAAAAATGGGAAGTCTGGGTGGTCACGGCAAGATATTGACGTTAGCCTCTTCGAAGCGCTCCATACAATGTAGGGACGGGCATTATTCTGTTGGAAAATCGGGTCCTCTAGCTCTCGGAGGAATGGAAGGATATGGGGCTCACAAATTCATCAACATATCGGTGGGCATTCATATTGCCTGGGATTACCAATTGAAACCTGCTTGAGACCACAATCCTCAGTCTGTGATGCACATACCGCTCAATAGAAAAATGCACATGAGGACGTTCTCTACGTCTACGTCTGACCCTTATGCCACCATCTTGCATTCCAAAGCAGAATCGGGATTCGTCACTGAAAACCACTCTATGCCATTCCACGTCACAATCCAGTCGTAAGGTACATCACTCCAAACATTGATGTCGATGACGAGCCGTCAGCGGAAGCACAAGATGTGGTCAATAGGACTGCAAGCCAAAAGCATGAATTCCAAAATCAGGAAATCCTGCGGAAGTTCCCGAAGGCTGCGCGGATCGGGGCGTGTCGAGCGCAACGGCCTATAAACAAATCGGATGAATCGAAGGTCTCCGATGAACTAATACCTATTTATAAATACGGAGTTAACTGGTTTGAAGAGCACTTCCGTGAATTGATCATGATTTGTACGCTGCCGTTGTTGTTGTTGTGAAGCATGAAGAAGATCGACAAGTATTACCAGATCACGCAGAACGAGACGCAGAACGTTTCCATTTACTGGAAGGTGGTTCACGTTTTGCTGTTACGGCGACGCGTCCGTCGCGGTGTTCGGTAATAATTAATAATTACTAAAAGTAAAAAAGTAATAATTCTTGTTCTACGCGCGCTTGGTGTTCCAGGACACCGGCAAAGTTATGCACTACAAGACCGCGGGCAATTGCAGCGAAACGATGAGTTTCCACAACCCGTACAGCACCTGGGGCAGCACCGAAACTTGCAAGACTTTTCGCGATGATTTCGCGTTTCTGCTTACTTGCGTCGTGGGTATCATTCTGCTCGCGTTTTTTTTATCGTTTCTAGGGGTGGCGCTAGATATAAGGGAGATTTATAGATGGAATCATGGAAAATCGTCATCCTGTTCATTCTGATTTCGTTCATCGTTTCCGTCGTCTCCCTGATCCTCTACATTAAAATAAAGTTCATTTTGTTCGAGCTTTGCGTGAAATTTGAACCAATAATTAACACATGCACGTGCTTGAACGCCATCTACGAGTTCACGCTGATGTACCAAAAGCAGAAGATCAACGTCAGCCGGTTCATCTTCTTCATCCACCGCTTCTGCTCGCTGACCCTTCTGCTTTGGTGCCTACTCACAATCAGTCTCACTCTGATCTACAGACTCGTCAGAGGCTCCGACTTCAAAATCATCGTCTAGCACATAAGAAAGGCGGAGGACGACCATAATGACACTGACGACAGTTCAGATGACTCTATATTAGACAACGATAAGAATCCAGATAAAATATCGCACTCGGCCGTCGCCGCCGAGAAAGTCAAACACGAGATTATGTGGCTATAATCTAGACATTTAGATATATAGATAACTAAGACAGTTATATAACGAAGGATCGTGATCTATATTAAATTTGAAAACAATGGCTATAATATAGATGATAAGATACAAAAATTCATCGGTATAATGTAGGAAGGGTTACAGGACGTCCTTCGTTTCCAAACCATGGATCGGCTATTGATCTTGTACTCGAGCAATTAATTGCAATTAAACGGAGATTGCAGTCCTGGACCACATTTGTCTCTCTTTGCCGTCCAGTTACTCTTCTACAATGTTCTTTACCTTCTGTAGATCATGCTTGATAACACCGTACTACAGAGGATTGGTTACAATTAAGAATAGCAATTTCTCCGAATGAAAAACCACTTTCACGTAAGCCAATAACGCGACCTCTGTCGAATTCACTCGGTTGTCGATAATTTTTACGTTGCCGTCTTCTTCTATAGCTCTACAGCCCTGGGTGGGCCTTGGCTTGAGTTACAACATCCTTCCGTCTCTCCCTGCTGTTAACCAATTTCAGCCAGTTTCTCACACCTAATATATTTAGGTCGTCGATGCAGTACTCTCGCCATCTCTTACGTGGTCTACCCCGAGCTCTTCTTTCATGTGGACTCCAGTTCGTCAGTATGTTCGGTCCTCGGGTGCTTTCTATACGCATAACATATCCAAACCATTGTAACCGTAGTGGCTTTAGATGCCTTACGATGTCCGCTCCTCCAATTAGTCTGTCCAGTTCGTGGTTCATTCTGCATCTCCATGTACCACAGTTTTCCTGTGCGGGGCCAAAGATTCTGCGTAATATGCTTCTTTCGCAGACTCGTAGTGCGTTTTCGTTGATCGTAGATATGGTCCATGTTTCACACGCGTATGTTATGACGGGTCTAATTAGTGTGTTATAGATCTTTAACTTTGATTTGACACTTGGAAGCTTCTCTCCCAGTAGCTTCTTATTCGCGTAATAAGTACTCTCTTTTCTGCTACAATTCTCGCACTGATTTCTTCGGTGATTCTATTGTCGTTAGTTATTTTCGACCCTAGGTAAGAGAAGGTTCTGACTACTTCGAAATTAAATGCGTTGACTTATAGTGGCTCTGGCCAGGGTGTTGGATCCCTGGTACTTCTCATGAACTTGGTTTTATTCACGTTTATTACTAGTCCGGCTACGCTAGATTTCTGTTCTAAGGAGGCAGTAGCTTCTTTTAAGTTTTCTGCTGTTCGTGCTCATATAATAATATCATCGGCATATGCGCATAGCTGCTGAGATTTTGTGTGTATGTGGCCTGTTATATGCAGGTTTCTAATAACTGATTCAAGTATAAAATTGAATAGCAGAGCAGATAACGCATCACCTTGCCTAACCTCTGTCCTGATGTCGAATTCGTCCGTGAGTTTGGATGCTACTAATACTTGGCAAAAAAATGGGAAGTCTGGGTGGTCACGGCAAGATATTGACGTTAGCCTCTTCGAAGCGCTCCATACAATGTAGGGACGGGCATTATTCTGTTGGACAATCGGGTCCTCTAGCTCTCGGAGGAATGGAAGGATATGGGGCTCACAAATTCATCAACATATCGGTGGGCATTCATGTTGCCTCGGAATACCAATTGAGACCTGCTTGAGACCACAATCCTCAGTCTGTGATGCACATACCGCTCAATAGAAAAATGCACATGAGGACGTTCTCTACGTCTACGTCTGACCCTTATGCTACCATCTTGCATTCCAAAGCAGAATCGGGATTCGTCACTGAAAACCACTCTATGCCATTCCACGTCACAATCCAGTCGTAAGGTACATCACTCCAAACATTGATGTCGATGACGAGCCGTCAGCGGAAGCACAAGAGGTGGCCAATAGGACTGCAAGCCAAAAGCATGAATTCCAAAATCAGGAAATCCTGCGGAAGTTCCCGAAGGCTGCGCGGATCGGGGTGTGTCGAGCGCAACGGCTTATAAACAAATCGGAAGTAAACGAGTAACGTTATAAATACGGAGTAAACTGGTTTGAAGAGCACTTCCGTGAATTGATCATGATTTGTACGCTGCCGTTGTTGTTGTTGTGAAGCATGAAGAAGATCGACAAGTATTACCAGATCACGCAGAACGAGACGCAGAACGTTTCCATTTACTGGAAGGTGGTTCACGTTATGCTGTTGCGTCGACGCGTCCGTCGCGGTGTTCGGTAATAATTAATAATTACTAAAAGTAAAAAAGTAATAATTCTTGTTCTACGCGCGCTTGGTGTTCCAG
This sequence comes from Phosphuga atrata, assembly GCA_944588485.1. Classification (NCBI taxonomy): domain Eukaryota; kingdom Metazoa; phylum Arthropoda; class Insecta; order Coleoptera; family Silphidae; genus Phosphuga; species Phosphuga atrata. The sequence goes on from OX155905.1 coordinate 21,126,469, forward strand.
GACACCGGCAGAGTTATGCACTACAAGACCGCGGGCAATTGCAGGGAAACGATGAGTTTCCACAACCCGTACAGCACCTGGGGCAGCACCGAAACTTGCAGGACTTTTCGCGATGATTTCGCGTTTCTGCTTACTTACGTCTTGGGTATCATTCTGCTCGCGTTTTTTTTTATCGTTTCTAGGGGTGGCGCTAGATAGAAGGGAGATTTATACATGGAATCATGGAAAATCGTCATCCTGTTCATTCTGATTTCGTTCATCGTTTCCGTCGTCTCCCTGATCCTCTACATTAAAATAAAGTTCATTTTGTTCGAGCTTTGCGTGAAATTTGAACCAATAATTAACACATGCACGTGCTTGAACGCCATCGACGAGTTCACGCTGATGTACCAAAAGCAGAAGATCAACGTCAGCCGGTTCATCTTCTTCATCCACCGCTTCTGCTCGCTGACCCTCCTGCTTTGGTGCCTACTAACAATCAGTCTCACTCTGATCTACAGACTCGTCAGAGGCTCCGACTTCAAAATCATCGTCTACCACATAAGAAAGGCGGAGGACGACCAGGATGACACTGACGACAGTTCAGATGACTCTATATTAGACAACGACAAGAATCCAGATAAAATATCGCACTCGGCCGTCGCCGCCGAGAAAGTCAAACACGAGATTATGTGGCTATAATCTAGACATTTAGATATATAGATAACTAAGACAGTTATATAACGAAGGATCGTGATCTATATTAAATTTGAAAACAATGGCTATAATATAGATGATAAGATACAAAAATTCATCGGTATAATGTAGGAAGGGTTACAGGACGTCCTTCGTTTCCAAACCATGGATCGGCTATTGATCTTGTACTCGAGCAATTAATTGCAATTAAACGGAGATTGCAGTCCTGGACCACATTTGTCTCTCTTTGCCGTCCAGTTACTCTTCTACAATGTTCTTTACCTTCTGTAGACCATGCTTGATAACACCGTACTACAGAGGATTGGTTACAATTAAGACGAATAGCAATTTCTCCGAATGAAAAACCACTTTCACGTAAGCCAATAACGCGACCTCTGTCGAATTCACTCGGTTGTCGATAATTTTTACGTTGCCGTCTTCTTCTATAGCTCTACAGCCCTGTGTGGGCCTTGGCTTGAGTTACAACATCCTTCCGTCTCTCCCTGCTGTTAACCAATTTCAGCCAGTTTCTCACACCTAATATATTTAGGTCGTCGATGCAGTACTCTCGCCATCTCTTACGTGGTCTACCCCGAGCTCTTCTTTCATGTGGACTCCAGTTCGTCAGTATTTTCGGTCCTCGGGTGCTTTCTATACGCATAACATATCCAAACCATTGTAACCGTAGTGGCTTTAGATGCCTTACGAAATCCGCTCCTCCAATTAGTCTGTCCAGTTCGTGGTTCATTCTGCATCTCCATGTACCACAGTTTTCCTGTACGGGGCCAAAGATTCTGCGTAATATGCTTCTTTCGCAGACTCGTAGTGCGTTTTCGTTGATCGTAGATATGGTCCATGTTTCACACGCGTATGTTATGACGGGTCTAATGAGTATGTTATAGATCTTTAACTTTGATTTGACACTTGGAAGCTTCTCTCCCAGTAGCTTCTTATTCGCGTAATAAGTACTCTCTTTTCTGCTACATTTCTCGCACTGATTTCTTCGCTGATTCTATTGTCTTTAGTTATTTTCGACCCTAGGTAAGAGAAGGTTCTGACTACTTCGAAATTAAATGCTTTGACTTGTAGTGGCTCTGGCCAGGGTGTTGGATCCCTGGTACTTCTCATGAACTTGGTTTTATTCACGTTTATTACTAGTCCGGCTACGCTAGATTTCTGTTCTAAGGAGGCAGTAGCTTCTTTTAAGTTTTCTGCTGTTCGTGCTCATATAATAATATCATCGGCATATGCGCATAGCTGCTGAGATTTTGTGTCTATGTGGCCTGTTATATGCAGGTTTCTAATAACTGATTCAAGTATAAAATTGAATAGCATAGCAGATAACGCATCACCTTGCCTAACCTCTGTCCTGATGTCGAATTCGTCCGTGAGTTTGGATGCTACTAATACTTGAGCACGTGTATTGGTTAGAGTTCATTGGTTTAAGTTTACCATTGTTATAAGTTTTTGAGGAATTCCAAGGGCAAGTTACTGATACAATAGTTCTTCTCTAGACACGTTATCAAAAGCTTGTTTGTAGTCCACAACAGGTGGAACAGTGGAAGTTATGTTATGCTCATAACATTTTTCAAGAATTTGCCTTATTAGATGTATTTGGTCCGTTGTTGATCGATTCCTTCGAAAACCTCCTTGGTAGTCCCCAAGTATCTCCTCTTCATATATTGATAGTCTATTGTATATTACGCGGGATAATATTTTGTAAGTGGTGTTCAGAAGAGTAATTCCTCGGTAATTGGAACATTCTTTCTTGTTTCCTTTCTTGTGTATGGGAAAAATAATACCTTTTCTCCAGTCACTTGGCATAATCTCTTCATTCCACACCCTGACAATAAGTTTATGGATCCTTTCCCACAGTGGTGCACCTCCATTTTTCAGAAGTTCCGTGGGAATTGTATCACTTCCTGGAGATTTATTGTTTTTAAGATTGTGTATTATCACGGTAACTTTCTCATAGCTCGGTTCGAGGATTTCGGGTTGTGCTTCATGGTGCCATACGATTTCCTTTTCTCTTTCACCACATTGGAATTCAGTGGAGAGTAGCTCGCTAAAGTGTTCATGCCATCATTGGAATATTTTGTCATCCTCGGTTAGTATTGTCCCGTTTTTATCTATACACGCGATGGTTCTAGGTTGAAAAGCCGTTGTTTGCCGTGTACTGCCTTATAACATTTCCTGCTTTGTTTATTTACGTTGTATTGTTCTAGTTCTTCCACTTGTTTATTTAACATTATTTTCTTTTTTGCTTTGTAAAGTTTTGAAACTATTCTCCTGAGGTGGTCGTAGTTAGCTCTATTAGCTCGGGTTCCACTTTGTAGTACCTTTTCCGTGCTTCATTTTTAACGAGTAGGGCTGCCCTGCGTTCGTTGTCAAACCATGAGTTTCTGACTTTTATCTGTTTTCCTATTGTAATATCTGCAGCTTCAAGTATACTCGTCTTTATATGTTGCCATTCTTGTTCAACACCAGTGTTTACATTATTTGCTAGTAATCTTCTCGCAATATATTGTTTATACTCGTTTTGTTTTAATTCCTATCTTAGAGCATCCGTATTCCATTTGTTTGTTCTGGTATTGGTTTTCAGTGCGTTGGAGGCTTTCTGTTTGATTAGGACTCTTGGTAGGAAGTGATCTGAGTCACAGTTGGCTCCTCGAAGCGTTCTGACATCCGTGACCATAGCAGCTCTGCGTTTGTTAACCAGGACGTGGTCTATTTCTTTCACTGCTCTGTCACCGTGCATTGTCCACGTCCCTATATGTATTTTTTTGTGTGGAAAACACGTACTGCAAATTCTCAAGTTGGTGCTCGCTGCAAGATGACATAGTCTTTCTCCATTGCTACTTGTGGTTTGGTGTAGTGACTATTTTCCGGCTGAGTTGGAAAACTGTTGTTCTTTACCTATTTTAGCATTAAAATCTCCCAGTAGTATTTATGCATCGTGTTCAGACGTACTTTCGCATATGTTTAAAAGCTGATCGTAGAAAAGCTCTTTTATTTCATCCTCACCATCTTCTGTTGGAACGCATGCACAAATAAGAGAAAGGTTGTGAAATTTTCCTCTAAGGCGTAATTTGCATAAATGGTAATTTATCGAGCTCCTCTGCTATTTGCAGCATCTTTCCTGGCTGCAACATGGTACTACATTCCATGTGCCGATTTTTAGTTCCGATTACAAGGCCTTGTTTCTTTTCTTAGTCCGTTGTATATTAATCAATCCGATCCGAGGCTGTTGTAAGTCTTTCGTAACTTTTCTTCGAAAATGTTTGAGGTGAGGTAGTTAGCCTCACGCCCAACCCCTGTTTTCGGAGGGCCATTTCTCCCGCTCTCATTAGCCCCGACCCCACCATACGTTACGTTGCCGTTCTCTAGGCATAATCGCAACTTCAAAACGCAAAGATCTCAAAAAGAAAAGAATTGCAACCGAAAACATATCGAAATCGACTTAATCTCGCAAGAAATACACCCGATAATTTCGATTGTAACAACAAGTAAAACGTCAAATTATATTATTATATAATTGAATTTACTTTTCTCCCGTATCACCGGGATTTCCTTCTAGTTGTTGCTAAATAACAAGTGTACTGGTTAGGTTAGAAACACAAAGTTATTAATTAAATTAAAATTAAGCATAAAACTATTCATTCGATCCGGCCAGCCGTACACTAGCATTCTTTATAGCGCATTACATTCTATATCGTGCACTTCATTCTGTGCCCGACCCAAGTTGTGCCAAGTTTCAATTTCTACTAGGGTAACTATAAAAGTTTTAAGACTTTTGATTTATTTTTTCACCATTAAATGACAGAAACTCATCAATAATCAAAGCATTTTGAAGAAATGAATACTATAATTTGATACAAGGAGAGTATTTATTAATTATCAACAAACTTTGGAGATTACAAACTATGGTGGATTATGATTTCAAGAAATAAATGTGGGACGATAAATAAATATATGATATAAATGAAACTCCATGATGAAAAAAGTTTTATGATATTATTCTTTTGTTAGAGGGGTATTCCATATTATTGATGGTCGTAGACATAGATGTGTATTCAGTAATGCGGAGTGGGTGAATTTACCGATGGACACGATTGACATGCGAGGGGTCCGCACGTTGGGGATATATAAATGTCTAAAATGAAATGAGGGAGCGCAGCACTTCTGAATTCGAGCCAATCATCGATTGGAAAAAGAGTCGCGCGACAACCCATGCCCAATTTCGGTAATAGGATGTCTGAAAATGATGTATTGTCGAATGACCCCGCGCGCGTTTTCCTTTGCTCGCTCACTGGAAATAATGTCAAAATATGAGACCTGTTTGAAGTTGTACGCCTTTTATAATAAAAAGGAAACGGAAAACCTTTGTTAAAACATTCCCTGTTTTCTACATCATGATACAATACAGATAGAAAATGTAAAAAACAAGAAAATGTTTGCTTTCGCTATTATTTCAAATTTTATTTTTAGAAATAAAGTTATTAATTTGTTTTTCATAACAATATTAATTAATTAGTAATAAGTGTAAATAGCTTTTTAAATTTTATTTTTGCAAAATGAAGTTATCAATTTATTTTTGATAACAATAATAATTATTATTAATAAATAAATTCATTTTTATTGAATTGTAAGTATCAATTCAATGTAAGTATCGAATACCATGTAGTAACGGTCGCAATCATCTTATTCATTAGATCAGTTTTCTGTGCTTAAATGTTGTATTTCTTGGGCTTACATGACTATTTAGACAAGTTCCAATGCAGCCCAATTACAAACCGCGATTTTTAAAAATCATCTTATATCAACGACATACACCAATAAAGACGATTCACAAAGTGGTAAAACCTTTATGGATATTTTATTTTTGAGCGGAAAGGAAATATTTTCACACTTTATTTTTTTTAAACACGTCGATATGTGTGAATAAGGAAGGAATACTAATATATGAAGTTTTTCTTGTTCCTAAGCTAACGTTATATACTTATGGAGTTTGGCCCAAAACTTGATAACTTCTTACAATGTGGCCAAGAGAAACAAAAAGGTTGGGCAACCCTGATTTATATATTAATAAGTAGTCTATTTAAAATGAGCTTGGCAGTTTTATACGAAGCCTTTCCAACCATAATTTTTTTTTATTCTAACAAACTTGGTATTGAATTCAAAATTTGTTTTTTTTTTCAATAATTTGGCCAATTTTGTTTTGGCTCGGATCCTAAATATAAAAGGAAGAAATATATTCATTGCATACATAGTCTAATTGCATCGATTTAAATATATCTGACCAGGAAGAAACTTTTGTGACAAATTTTCCTTCATTTGGCACTTTCCTAATAAGTCTGAAAAAGAACAGGAAAAGAATATATAAGTTTGAACTTGTTTCGAAAAGGGAAGAAGATCTCACATGTTTGATCTATTTACGCTTACAATTAGATAAAACCAAACTGATCTAATAGACCGAGAAGATCACTCTAAGGATAGGATAAGGAAAGGATTAAATCGCTTCATGCAAAAAGGGCTTCAGTCACGTTTCACTAATTTTCAAAAAACAACAAAAATAATTTTCTTGAAAAACACTTTCATAGATTTGTTTATTTGCACACGCTATTATTTCACCTACAGTCATTGTACTGAGGTCTTTTTAGGATAAATCGTAGTGGATCGATGTAGCCCTTTTTGCACAAAACCATCAATTAAGACATTAATTTATTGAACTGATTAAATAATCGGAAGATAGATACAGAAATGATCGAAAATGACAAAACTATTATAACAAAATATCGTGGGTGTTCCAAAAGTGACCTAGTCAAAAATTGGTAAAAATGGCTAATTAGACATGGGCACTTTTAAGTACAGATTTTCATTTAAAAGACTTGTTAAAACGTATATTGTCTTAGACTATTTTTTCTATAAAGGTAGCAGGACGAAAAACGACTTGGGCACATTACCTCATTTTTGCCAATTTTTGACTTGGTCACGTTTGGAACACCCACGATATTTTATTATAATAATTTTGTCATTTTCGATCATTTCTGTTTCTTTTTTCTTTCTTCCATTTATTTAATCAGTTCAATAAATTAATGTCTTAATTGATGGTTTCATGCAAAATGGGCTAAGTATATCGAACCACAAATTTGATTTTGGACCATTTCTAAATATATCTGACCCGCAACAAAGTTTTATAACAAACTAGTTTTCAGTTAATAAAACTATAAAATGTTTAAATAAAATAAAAATTATTTATTTATTTTTATTAATATATACTTATTTTCTTCAAGAAATAATAATAACTCTTATTACCTAATTATTATTTCTTGAAGAAAATAAGTATATATTAATAAAAATAAATAAATAATATCAAACTTCAAGATGGTCAAACAGACAAATATTATAAAATAAAAATGCAATTCAAATTTCTTATTAATAACGCACGATTAAGTATTACTGTATAAGACAAGCATTCGTTTCCTAACATTTATTGGTTTTAAGGCTATAGCCCCATAACCAGTTTATAATGCATCGATATCGAATGCCCATTCAGATATCAACAATATAGATTAGCAGGTAGATAAGTAATCTCCATTCAGGTATTTTAAAGAGAGAAACTGGGTAGATTACGATCTATTTATTCATCGAAAATAACTATTTAAACTACTTTATCTAAAGCTGTTTATAACGATATTCTATATATAAATGCGCTGTCTACAAATATTATTCAAGCTCTAACTTTTTATGGACGACAATAAAAGTAATAGTTTGCTGCAGCAATATTTGATCCGTTCCAGAACTGTCTGCTTTGCATACAAAACTGATTAAATGTTTTTAATATAAATCAAAAGTTGAATAAAAGTTTATTAGATAGTATTGAGGTATCTACTCTTATGTTTTCGTTTTATTATCCATTCCGAAATGTGGGAGAAAGTCTAATGACTTTAGTCGCCAATTAATTCTGATTTATTATAAGGAACGTAATATTTTGTGTGTAAATAAAATGTTCCTTAATGAATATATTTAATTAATTAATAATAATCGGTATAATAATAGATATAATCGATATATTTAGAGAGATAAAATCGATATTATAATAGAAACATGTCTCACCATTTTTTTAACCCGTTAAGAGGACTGAAAATTTTGGGTTGAATATATTTATAACCAATAGCTCTTAGATTCCTCTTACAAAATAGAGCAAGACGGGTTTTATCATTTTCCGAAAATCTAACTAATGGGACTGTAAGAGCAGACTACTTGTATCTCAAAAATTAGAGATGCAAGAGATGTGAAAATTGGTTAGTTGATTATAGAAATATAAATGTTTTGTTACTCTACACATACTAGTAGCATTGCGGAGGTCTTACTTTCCGCATTTCAATCACCATTCTCTTCTATTTTCCCAATCTCCTTCAGTCTTTTCCCCTTTTCCTCATGGTTTCTTCTATTCCTTTTCTCCATAATTCTCTTGGCCTTCCCTTCTTCCTTCTCTTTGTTGGGATGTATGAGGAGTGAAAGATGGCCAAGGAGAATGATCTCCATTCTACTTGGCCATCTTTCACTGCTCATTCTTATCACATTTCCGTACAATTTTATTACCATAACCGATACTGAGGTGTTGAGAAGGATGGGAAAGGAAAAAAAACTCCTGAATACAGTTGAGACTCGAAAGCTACAATATCTTTGACATATAATGCGTAACGGGAGCCGATATGTCCTTTTGCAGAAAATGTTCCAAGGCAAGGTATATGGAGCTAGAGGAGTGGGCAGAAGGAGAATATCATGGTTGAAAAATTTAAGAACGTGGTTCAACAAATAAACCGTCAGCTTTTCCACGCTACTGTCAACAAAGTTCGAATAGCCAACATGATAGCCAACATCCGGAACGGACAGGCACTCTAAGAAAAAGTACAATATTAGGTGTCGGATTTCTATCCGATCCTTAATGGTATCTTCTACAAGCGCCCTTTGCCTGATATAGTCATTTCGGATATGGTCTAACCTGAATATTGTACACGATCGGCGTAAAAATCGGCGTCCATCTCTACTGCTATTAGCTGGTTCCTTATTTTTGATGTCAGTTGCCAGTACTCTGCCCCATATGTTGTCATTAGTTCCGCGATAGTACCATATAACTGGACTTTTATATTTATGTGAATTTTCGAGGACCATAGAATTGAGTTCAGGTTCTGAATTGCCGTTTTTCCCTGAACAATCCTGTTTTGGATATCCTTTCGCGTTGAACCTTCAGAAGATGTGTATATTCCCAAGTGCTTTAGTACTTTAGTAAATTTACTACTTTAGTAAATTCATTAGTGCTTCTTATAATAACGTTGTTGATTCAAAGATCATTGGGCCTTTCTCCGATAACTATGTATTTGGTTTTACTGATATTGATGTTCAGCCCCCATTTGCAGTATTCTACAATCAGCTTTCTTGTCATGTATGTAAAGTCTTCATCGTCGTTTGCCATCAGTACTTGATCATCCGCAAATACTAATCTAAATGAACAGGTATTTCCAACTCCAATTCCCTTTCTATGACATTTTTTCATCCAGGTGCTCAGGGCTTTTTGCAGATATATTAAAAAAATGGTCGGAGATAGACTACATCCTTGTTTTAATCCATTGTTAACTTTAAACGACGCGGATATTTTGTTACTCAATTTTATCGCACATTCTGCGTTCCTATATAGTGTTTGTATGGCTCTGAAGTAGTATTTGTTAATGTTGGTCTCATGTAGTACTTCGAACATTTTATTAATGGGCATGTTATCGCAGGCCTTTTCCAAATCAATGAAGATCAGGTGCGTACTAAAATTCCTTTCCGGTCTATTTTCTATTAATTGTTGTAGAGTAGTACTGATATTGTCTAGGCATGATCTATCCGCCCTAAAACCACACTGTTCTTCAATTTCAGTAGGGAAAAATGATTCCTTCTAATTAACCTGCTCCATCCATGTAATTTCCCATAAGCCGGATGGAGCGAAACTACCCCACCACCTAACCGTAGTTCTGAACACGGCCTAGCGTGTATGTGTAGGTGGCGCAGTAATTAGCATGCGTTGTGAATAGCGGGAAAATTCAAAATGAGGGGTGGACATATTTATAAATAGGGGTTGATTCAGATGAGATAATAGGGTTGAGACCGACAAGACTAGACAGACAAGCGGAGAAAAATTTTAACAAACGTAGAGTTTATTGAAAGGTATAGATGATTTATGGCAAGCAGATTTAGCTGAATTTGGTTATCTGAATAATTTCCTATGTGTAAGCGAAATTTCTTAAACTTTTCTATGACCTCGATCGTATTAATTATTTAAATGTTTAATATAAATGAAAAAGTATTTCTGCTATTAGGTTTAATTTTGAGTGAGAAATGGAATATATTGATTCTTTTTCAGTTTACGTTATCAGTTTAGTATTTGAGCTTGAAGAATTTAAATGTAGGCCGACACCCTCTCAGTAGGTGACGTCATCCGCCGCGGCGGATATTGCCAAACTAATTATCTCGTTGGTTATTGGTTGATTAATGAATTAATATTTACACTTAACCGTGTGTCTCAAGTTATACGTAATCTTATGCAAAAGTGTGACTTTAACAGTGATTTATGAAAATTAACATTACTTTTTATGTAAACCACGTACAAAGTTACTCATTTTGAGGACCGTCAAGCTTCAAACTAATTTTGTGTTTGAACTTAAACTTGTAAACGCGCGCGAGAATGAAATGTATGAATTGTGAAATAGTTGAAAAAAACCGCCGATTCTGCATTTTCGTATTTCAACTTGTAGGATTTTATCGCTACACATTCAGATGTTCGGACGTTTTGTTTACAACAAATTTACTAACACACACCTCGACCGCCGCGGTCAGATGTTTGCATTGATAATTATTTTATAGCTTTTCGGAACGCGATTGATATTTAAGTCTGAGCACCAAATTCATCAACAATTAAAACTGTATCCCTTCGATCAATGTGTAAAAGTTTTCGCAAGTAAGGGTAATCTTGGTAGCCATAAGGAAGTATGTAATAATAATCAAAAAATGCACCGTTTGCAATTCAACTTTCATAAGAGAAGATAAGCGACATATGAGCAAATATAATATAAAATCAACAATAATGGTGGGAAGAAGAGTAGCCTAAATACTGAATATTCACACTACACCTCCAAGAAGATAAAGTTGGAACCGCAGACAGTCAAATAATTTCTATAAAATATGCAATCAACAATCCCCAACAAGGCTAAAGTTTGCAGGAGATCTACAATCACAGAAACACCCCCAAGCAACAGTGAAGCCGGTCCAGCAGAACATCGTCCAAGCTTGAGTCAGCTCTAGAATTGATGGTTCAGGGATTGATGTAGATAGCTTTATTAGTAAATTGAACAGCCGTTGTACGAGAAGCCGCATTCTATTCATCCACTTTCCATCGACTTTTTTCAGTCTCCAAAATTAAGTCAAAATTTTTCACTACAAATTTTTCAGTCAAGGGTTTTTATTTCATATTATTATTCAACTCGACTGCCTGTCTAAATGTTTATATATTTGCTAATTAGCATACAATTAGACTAACTTTGACAATTGTCTTCAATTAAAAACTAAACTTTTTTTGTCAAATCTTTCATTGTCTAATTTCAATATAACACCCTTCTTTATTGCAATAGTCCATCTTGAGATATATATCTGCACATAGCTAAATAATTCAAATCGATCTTATTTTAAGTCAGTTATACTGCTAAATTAGAACCCCCACGTAGCTACACATAGACATAATAAACTAACAGGTTGTATGCAAGTTGTCTGAGTAATCCAGAATATCTAGTTAGTATCTAGTTTTGGAGCTTCTAGTCTAGTCTTATCTAGTCCTGTGTGAAGTACAAGACCAAATGGTCTTGTCTGGCCACGTACAATCCTTTTTAGTCCAGTCAGGTTTTGTCTGGTCTTATTTAGTCTTGTCCGGTTTTGCTTGGTCATGTCTGGTCTTGCCTGGTCTTGTCTATTCTTTTCTGGACTTGTCTGGTCTTGTCTAGTTTTGTCTAGTCTTGTATGGTCTTCTAATGTCTTGTCTGGTTTTTCTTGTCTTCTCTAGTCTTGTCTAGCCTTGTCTAATCTTGTCCGGTATTGTCTGGTCTTGTCTGGTTTCGTCTGGTCTTGTTTGGTCTTGTCCAGTCTTGCCTGGTCTTGTATGGTCTTGTCTGGTATTGTTTACTCTTGTCTGGTATTGCCTAGTGTTAGGTCTTATTTGATGTAGTTTGGTCTTGGCTGATCCTGGCTGGTCTTGCTTGGTCTTGCCTGCTATTGTATAGTCCTGTGTGTATTTCTTAGTCCATTTAGTATTGTCTGTCCAGTCTTGTATGTCTAGTCTTGTCCGTCTAGTCTTGTCTGTCTAGTCTTGTGTGCCTAGTATTGTCTGTCTAGTCTTCTCTGTATGGTTTTATCCACCTAGTCTTGACTGTGTTAAATTGTTGGTCTAGTCTTGCCTGTGTAAAATTGTTTGTCTAGTCTTGTGTGTCTAGATTTTTCTGTCTAGTGTTATCTCTCTAGATTTGTCTGTCTAGTCTAGATATTTTGGTAAAAATTGCTAAAATTTTGAAATGTTGGCGACTGAAAATAAACACTTTTTTTGAGTTTCAAACTTTTAAAAATACGTTGAGCAGATATAATGAAATAAAATTATTTCACTTGAGAAAAAAAGGATCAATCGATTTTGTTCAAAACTAATCAGTTTTAATCAATTTTGTTTTGAAATTACCATATTTACGTAATTACTAAAGAATAACTTCAATTGTATAGGCATTGTGATATGTTGTAGATTCTATTACCTTGTGTAAATAATATTCCTTGCACTTTTATATAATGTAAGACGTTTGGCCGTAGAACATTTGATCATTAGTCTCTTGTACAATGTAAAGATTGCTACTGTTTGAATAAATCTTTAGAGAACTAAAGTCTTTGGTACCGAATGAAAATGTTTGATATTTCAATTTAGTAGAGCCATGCTAAGGGACTTCGACAATAATATAAAATCGACAGCTAGGCGAGCGAGCAGTAGGAAAAAGTATATAATAAAATATTTCACTGGAAATGCTGGTGCATGTGTATTCGAACAACATCCCAGGCATGCGAATCCTTCATACCAAAACGGAATAAGGGAAAACGAAAACAGCGCGGGGTAGATAGAGACGGGGAGAGCGCGGTGCCCGCTCTCGGGATTGGTTATAATAAAAATGGGATATATGTAGATACATTGAGTATAAAACGAAGAAATGTCAGTAGCATGTGTGTTGTGCAAACGTCCAATATATTCCAGCGCGCGTGACAAATGTAAGCAGCAGCAGAATTCTTGAGGGCAACTGTGCCGGGAATCGACAGCGCGGCTCTTGACTGATGCCAAACTCCTTCCACCCTCGTTGTGGGTGGCGGGCGTCCTGTCTCAAACATATATAATAGAAATATTCGAAAATAAAAAATAGAACCCGTTCTAAAGACCTTATCAAAATATTTTTATGTCTATATAGAAGCGTAATATACTAACGGAATGTGTTTATGTTAGTAGTGTTACGTTTTAATGGCAGCTGCCTCTCGTAAAGACACATCATACAAGCTTTGCTGATATGAACTTCAGTTCTATTGCCTCTTCTCTCCGCAACAATAATCTAGAGAGGATTACATTTTCATCATCTCCATAATACATGGTATATACAATGCGAGCATACGAGAATAGAAAGAGTCTCTCTTCTGTTTTATTTTTTTGATATTTGGGCCATGCAGTAAAAAGTAAGATCAGGCGCGGATATTGAGGCTGAGAGGGATTTGAAACCTGCTTTCTTCGTCACGCCATCCGCTCCGCCGTTGCCTGGCAACCCTCTCCAGCAGATCGCACTTATCTAACGCGTTACCGCAAGATACATTCATTCCCGACTTGTCACATATATATGTATACGAACAACCGCAATTCTACCATATTCTAGATAAGATTTTTAGAATTGCGAATATCAAACCGTTTTAAACTAAATCACATGCATTACACTAACATATTACCGAACGAATACATTCCCTGCCTTTATTTTGTAAATTCGCTCGAATTTCATCATAGATTCAATCCGCAATAATCCCCGACATATTCTATTTCAAACATAAAATCTCCAATTTGTCGACAACGTCAAAAAATAATGGAGCTGTAAAAACAGGAAAATATTCTTTTGCGTATTTGCAACTAAGTAAGATTATAGCAAATTTATCACCATTGAAATGCAAATTTCAAAATATTTATTAAGAACTTTACATTTAAATGAACATTTTTATTGAAATTTGAAATTTATAATAAATAAATACTTAATAGAGTATAGTAATACTAATTAGATATTACGTAGTCCAGGAGTGGCCAAAAAGACGAATGCTGCTGTACTTTTGGTTCATCACTTTGAGTCTTAAGACGCTAATCGGCGTCAACATCAGAGTTTCACAGCTTGATGGTGACGAAAGATCATCTCCTTGGCAATGATAAAGACCGTGCAGACGCAAACTATAATAAAAAAAACTAGTATTACAATTCAGATATAACATTTATTATTTGAGTTTTATTCATAAAAAATCTCGCTGGATCTGAAGGTTTAAATATAAATCTTACACCTTCTATTCTACTATATCTGTTATTTAGCCCAACAGTCATCTGGGTGCCACCTATTTTTAAATTGTGTGTGGTAAAGTTTTTGGTTCAAAATAGCAGTCAGATATAGTTACATCTAGTTTTTGAGATAAACTCAATTAATATAGAATTGGTACTACCATACTACATTATAGATAATCATATAAACTGAATAAAGTCGGAACACAGCCTGAATATATAAATATACTCAACCTTTCCGGAGCTCTATAATACTAATGAGTATTTTTATTACTACCAAAAACTAATCTTCGCGAAATTTGTCAGTCATTTTATAGCTTTCAGTGCACCACTTTTAGTCCACTCAACAAAAACCAGAAAATAACATTGTTTTTTAAGATCATGTCTTTTTGATACCTTAAGTGGATAGCCATCTGTAGACGCGTTTCGAGATTTATCTCGCAACAGTACAGCTTTGCTTTTGGTTTGCAAATTGTTGTTCATAAAAGCAAAGCTGTACTGATGAGAGATAAATCTCGCAGAGTCTTGTATGTGTTCAATTTCGTCTGTTCAAACTTATCTTCCAGTTTTGTCTGGCAAGTCTTGTCAAATTCAAAGACACAGCTAAATTATATAAGCACATAATACAACAAATAAAGAAAAATATGAGACATGCATATAACATGCCAAATGAAGAAAAATATTAGACATTAGAAAAATCACTGATACTATAATAGCATTTATCTAGGAGGTAAGTTTTAAGGCGTTATCTTCTATAGCGGGATAGCTTCTTAATAGCCAACGTATATCTGGTTGTAGATTTTAGAATACTTTGATTATTTGATTTGGAGCTATTTTGCAAAAGGTGAGACTACTCTTCGCCGGTCTTAACCCTTTGAGTACATTTGACGGCTGAGGCTCGTCGTGCATATGTTTCAATTGTCTTGCATTCTCTGAATAAATACTTACCCAAAGGGTTAAGTTCAAGTAATTTATGGTATCATATCCATGGCGGTCATTTCTTACTGCAATTACATTCCTATGTTTTTAAATATGACATGCTAACTCCCATATATAAATACAGGGTGCGCCTTGGGAAACAGACATTTTAGGGAAAGGTAGTACTAAACCGGAAAAGGTCGGAGTGGAAAACCGAGCAAGCGACGCTCTCCCCTGACCTTGCAATTTGTGAGTAGTCATTGTTTAGTTTCAATTATGCTGCTGTGGTTGGTGGAGCATCGCGTTTTTTATATGACAGTTTTGTGAGGAGCGGCGAATCAGTCTCGACAGTTTCCGACAGGTTTAACGCTCTTCACCATGGAGACATACTGATCTGGAACACCATTTTAGGATGGATTAATGCCCTGGGTGTTGGGTACCAGACAATGTGGAACGTGCAGCCTTACACGTTCCACATTGTTTTTGTTACGTAGCCCAAGGCGTTTATTTCGTCGGCATTCTGCAATACCAAGAATATCCAACACTTCAGTACGGCGAATTCTCCACCAAGATTTAAGTTTCAACCCCTATAAAATGGCAGTTGTGCACCAATTGAAGGAGGACGACTATCCATAACATACATCTTTTGCTGAAGCGATGCACCAACTTTTGGAAGATGAGCCTAATGCGATTTTGATAATGAGCGACGAGGTTCATTTTCATCTTAATGGTGTTGAAGATCCACAAGCTCTACATGATACACCACTACAGCCTCAAAGTTACGGTGTGGTGCGGCATCTGGAAGTTTGTTGTCATACTTTTTGGCGTGTTTGGCCCTACTGTTTAAAGGAAAAAAGAGAACAACAGTGATCGTGAGAGCTGATGTTATGTGAATATTGTGAGCTAAATGTTTAGTTCCAACAGGATGGAGCAACGGCCCATACTGCCGGAGTGTCGATGGCTGCTATTAGACAACTGTTCCCTAGTCGCATTATATCGAGATCCGATCTCCTCGCTCTCCAGACCTTTCAATGTGTGATTTTTTTCTTGTGAGGGCATCTAAAGTCTCCTTTGTATGAAACCAAACCTCATTCACCGGCCGAACTGCGGCTAGCGATAGAGCAAAACATCGCTCACATCGATCGTCAACTATTGGAGAGAGTGGAAGCTAACTTCAGAGAGCGTCTCCTCATTTGTCAGCGACACCATCTTAATGATATTATTTTTCGTATATAGGTAACTTAAACTGCATGTTTTGACCTACTTATTTCTGCCACTAAAAAAAATTTAAACTCTAAAATATTGGAGTACCGCCCATTTGTAAAACATCCGTTTTTCATGGCGCACCCTATACGTGGAACGGTAAGGATTTTTAGATTTTTAAAGTATGATCTACAAGAGGTGGTTCTTGTAATGTCCGCTATTGTTCGTATTACCCTTGTTTGTGCAAGAAATACTCCTAATACTAACCATATAGCAATATATATATATATATATATATATATATATATATATATATATATATATATATATATATATATATATGTATATAGCCATACCAAATACTAACCATAAGTGAAGCAACTTCCCAGTCTAATATACCATACACCAGAACCACACGAATTTCGGCATGGTATACGCTGAGAAGAACATCCGAAATCCAGCGCACAACCAATACCTGTTTGGCTAGAAACAAAGACCGCTGAAGATATCATTATGATCCAAAGTATGCAAATGTGTGCATCATTAAGATCTCTAAGCGTAGCTTTACAGTTCTTTCCACCGCTGGCACACAAAGAACCATCTGTAGAAACAGTAGCTGTGTTCAAGTATTCAGTATGTCCAGTGTGATTGATTTTTGGGCGGCAGTTAGTCAAATTCCAAACCTTAACCATACGGTCCCATCCAGCAGAAATAATGATTAGATTGGAGTGATTTGGAGAGAAACGCACACAAGATACCCAATCAGCATTTTCATTTTCTTAAATGGTGTACACACAATTTAATGGTCTTATCATGTGATGCAGACACAATTTGACGATTGTCAATAGAGAAAGCATCACTGAGGATATCCTTGGTGTGATTTTGACGAGTCTTAACGAGCTGAAGCAATACTGACTTGCCATAACCTGATAGTGTTATCAAAGTAACCAGCAAACAAAGTTTGCCCATCAGTGGACCAGGCCGAACATAAGCATTTTGGTGGTTCAGCTTTCCTCGCTTAAGAAACAACTTCGGGCCTAAGTTCTTCAACCACTTTTTGCACTCTAAATCCTAGATTTTGATGTATGGTCCAAATGCAGCGCACAACCAATACCTGTTGGACGAGAAGCAAAGAGCGGTGATGATATCATTACGATCCAAAGTATGCAAATGTTTGCCATCATTAAGATCCCAAAGCATAGCTTTACAGTCCTTTCCACCGCTGGCATACAAGGAGAAACAATAACTGTGTTCAAGTATCCAGTGTGTCCAGTGTGCTTGATCTTTAAGCGACAGTTAGTCAAGTTCCAAACTTTAAGCATACAGTCCCATCCAGTAGAAACAATGATTGGATTGAAGAGACTTGGAGAGAAACTCACACAAGATACCGCACACCTGCGGCTAAACGCACATAAGCAGCAAGTCCATCTTCTTGAAGGGTGTGCACACAATTTAATGGTCTTATCACGTGATCCAGAAACAATTTGACGATTGTCAACAGAGAAAGCAACACTAACGATATCCTTGGTGTGATCATTGTAACGGCGGGTGGTTTTTCCAGCAGCCAAATCCCAGAGTCGAAAAGTTTTGTCCCAAGATCCAGAAAGGGCATTGTTGCCATCACTGGAGAAGACTACGTCAGAGATAAAATGGGAGTGACCATAAAGAAGCTTTTGGGGTACGCCATATTGTGTTTCGTCACGTGTCAGTTTCCAAACAATTAAAGTTTTATCCCGGGAAGCAGATAAAATGGTACCTGGGTACTTGGGATTGGTAGCGATTTGTGTTACCCATCCATTGTCGCCCAACAAGGTGCCTTTAAGCTGAAGAGTCTCAGACATCTGACTCAATTTTTTTTTCAAATTAACAAAATTTATTCATTCAGTGAATTTTGTCCTATGTAACATGAAAACATTGGTCAAAATTCACAAAAGTTTTGCAAAAATAATATCAGGAGAACAAAGGTATCATTTGATATTTGCACGTTTTTTTTGGTTTCGGAATTTTATCATGTTATTTTGGAAATATCTTTTTGGTTTCAACAAGAAATTATTCGAGTTGAAGATCGCGTTTATTTGATTTTATCAAATTTGTTAATAATTCAAAAAATGCTCGGCCAAGAATAAACTTCGGACTAATTTAATTTGTGTGCAAGCAAATGGAGCAAATTGAGTTAAGATTTTGCTGTAGGTTGTTTTGAAATAGTTTTGGTTTCATTAGGATTTCAGCAAAAATAAAAAAAAACATATGACCAAAATCATGACCAATTTTATGTTAAAATGAAATAATACATTACGTAACGAGAGTTGTAAGAAGCATATTATGCGGAATTCTCGCGGAACTGTTGTATATGACTGCTACTCGACATTATTTAGCTTGATAGAAATGAAAATAAATACATTCTTATTGGTTACATACCTTATTATTTAGTACTTATTTGGGTTAAACTGGAATAAGAGTGCTCATAGATATAGGCAACCCAATGTACGCAATGTCAATTTCCGTTAGTTTGAATTGTGGCACGGGGAGCGCTCAACGTATGAGCACGTAGTAGCAGCTCTCAACCAATCAACAAATAGTAAACCAAACGTACGTGTGTGTTATCAATCATAACTTACCATTAATCGCGGACTGTTACATACTTGTGTGTTATGATGTATTTACATAGTCCACGAAGTGTCCAATAATGGGCATTTACAATAGTGGTCGTCGATAAAATTTTTGACTTGCTGCAAAATTTACATAATTAATCAAGTTTGAGCATTTCATTTCATTAATTCGCTGCAGTTTAATGTACTAAGATGTCTTGTTTAAAACTATGCTATTAGAAACACAAGAAATAAAGCAAAACAGTTTTCAAGGAAATCCAAAAATGAGTAAATCTTAAATATATTTCAATTTGAATATTTTTTATCGTATCACAAGATGTGATATATTATAGAGATATGTTTTATGAGTCTAAATATGTATATCTAGGATATTTAATAAAAAATAATTTTCCGCCTGATTTTTTGCTTGGGGAGAGTTTTTCCGTGGGTAGCGTCACCGATAAGCAATATTAATCTTAAAAAGAAGTTATCCAAGGGGGAACGAGAAATTTATCATATAAAGAAAATAACATATTCCAAAAGCACCACAAAAAAATAGTTCTGTCCATCATTGTGCAAAACTTTC
This sequence comes from Phosphuga atrata, assembly GCA_944588485.1. Classification (NCBI taxonomy): domain Eukaryota; kingdom Metazoa; phylum Arthropoda; class Insecta; order Coleoptera; family Silphidae; genus Phosphuga; species Phosphuga atrata. The sequence goes on from OX155905.1 coordinate 21,146,075, forward strand.
GCATTATCAAAACCGACTCATGTATAAAATGCATGAAAAATGATCCTGTTCATCCCTAAGAAGTTTTTTTTTAAGAGCGGCGGTAAGAGAGTAAGGGATTAATATTTGAGGGAGGAATGAAAGGGGTTATTAAAATTCAAAGATTGCCAGTTTACATCCCGCGAGCTGTGTAATAAGGGGACGCCTATGTAAGACACTTGTTGCTGCCAATTTAACTGGCAAATTAGATGAAACTGTCATTTGTGTAACGCTCTAAGTGTACGGCGGCGCCGGCGACGCGACGCCGACGCCGCCGACGCCGCCGACGCTCGCTCGCGTTGTTCACCATTTCACGTGTTCGAAATTTCCGGCGCAGTCAATCAGCTCACGGATAAGTCGGAAAGGTAATGAGATGTTGGAACGAGAAAACCCTTCACAGGGGGAAATTTTCTACCACATGCACGTAAATTTAATATATATATATATATATATATATATATATATATATATATATATTTATTTATATATATATATATATATATATATATGTATATATATATATATATATATAGGTATATATATATATATATATATATATATATATATATATATATATATATATATATATATATATATATATTATATATATATATTTATATATATATATTCAAATACATAATTTTCAATCAATAAAAATATACAATTATTTATAGATTAGGTTTGTTTTTATTGTTATTTACATGTACTAAATTACTCAAATATATCAATAACATATTGTTCAATATTATTTTGTATCAATATATTGTAAAAGGAATTTACGATTTAATGTGTCAGTGCACAAGATGTAGGTCATACATAAAATAACTGAATGTTTAATTTCTAAAAGACAAAGAGCACGATCTAATGATGTTTAACAATAGTACGGACAATCTTCATTCACTTTTAGCACATGAGTTCAAGATACTCCATGTATCTTGAATAAATATTATTTTGTATTTAAAAAGGCACTTAATGTATTAACTACAAGATATTATTCATATATAGAGAACAATGAGAACTTAGATTAGATTATTTTAGGCATCATATTCAACGTCGTCTCAAGCTATGCCGGGGCCCCTAGGCCACAAGATTACAAGATTGAGCACACGATATTGGGGCCCTCTTGAAAAATAAAAAATAATGAATGGTACGAATATTATTCATTAGATAATTGAACCTGTCATTTCGAAAAGGATTTTCATTAGTCTATGAATTAAAACTTTCCAGAATCAACAAAAATATGTTTTTTGGTTAAAAAGTCATTGATGCTGAAGAAACTGAATATCGAGATTGTTAAATAATAAACATACACGCACTCTTTCGCACTGTACTTTTTTCGCATGGAATATGTATAACGCTTCAATGAAAATGGCGTCAAAAAGTGATATTTCAAAAAAGTGTGACTCGTGCCCTTTTTGAAATGACCAGTTCAATTATGCTGCTGGTTTGAATTGGTTACCAACTTATTAAAGGAGAATATAGCTTATATAAATAATTATAATAATACAGATATACATATATTCAACCTTTCCGTAGCTCTACAATATTATTAAGTCTTTTTAAGACTACAAAACAAATCTCATGTTAAAACACAACTGATATTTGTATGCTATTTACTAGCCCCCAGTCCAATTCCGTGGCACTATACATGTACTAGATAATTAATATTGTTTTTAAGATCACATCTTTCTATTTAACCCAAGTGTATATCTCATCAAAGCAGCTTTGCTTTTTTGAATTATAAAGTATAATACACTTACATTAGTTTGAGAACCTTGTGCTGGGCTGTCGGGCTGTCGAACACACAAGGTGAAATAGAAAACTGGCACTATTAAACAGACAAAGCACGACATACAATGATACAAGACACACGAATGGCGACAGACAACACTAAACAGAAGACAGGGCAGACCAGACTAAACGGATAAGACTGAGCAGTCACGACTAGAAATACATGACATACGAAGCTAGATAGATGAGGACTCAGTAGATGAGACTAGAAGCGCAGAAAAGACATATGAAACATTAGACAGCTCCTTCTTAAACTTGCGATCCTTCTTGAACTCGTTAATGTTGGTTATAGATTTTATATATAATGGTAGCTTGTTAAATAATTCTATATTGCTGGTGGTAACTTTTCCTCAGAGTTAGCATGTGTGCAAGTTTCTTATACGTAGTATTTTTATTTCTTGTGTCCTTTGTGTGATGGAACTGATGTTCTTCAAACGGTTTCTACTTGACTTGTTAACGGTTTCTACTTGACCAAAAATAGCAAAGATTCATACTTATTCGTTAATATATTAGCTGTTTTAAAGACATCTATTACAAATCAAACATTATTACTGCATGTTTCTGTGTAATTTAAATTGTATATTGTCCTTAGTGCCGATTTTGGGTCTTGAAGACATCGAAAATTAATGTACCGCGCCCCCATAACATGATACCGAAAATTTGCAAAGTAAACCATTTTTATGAGCGAAAATTCTGTCAGACACAGTGAGCCAGTATAGAATCACGGTTCAATACTATTTATATGGCATATGAATAAGTGCGGTCTATGGTAAAGTGACCACACGTTTTTGGCGGGACAGTCCCGTTTTTTGATGGACAGTTCGGTTGGCGTCCCGCCGATTCTTAAAAATCTCCCGATTTTTAGAAAATATCTGCATTTCTGATTTTAAATGTACTGTAATATATAAAATAAGATTTTTTCACGTATTCCCATAAAATCTCCTTTTTTTAGTGTCCCAATGTAATAGTCAGCCTATGAAATTGTTTAATATCCTACAATTGAACTGTCCATTCGTGAAGAGTTTCCAAGCAGTTATTATAAAAAATTCATAGTTCTTTCAGAAAACCCGGTCTTTTAATGGTTTAATTTATCGCCCATCAGTACAGCTTTGCTTTTATGACAAGTACTTAGAAGACAACAAGTGAATGTTTTACAAATTGTTGTCCATAAAAGCAAAGCTGTACTGATGAGAGATAAATCTCGAAACGCGTCTACGGATGGCTATCCGCTTAAGGTATCGGAAAGACCTGATCTTAAAAAACAATGTTATTTATTCATGTTTGTTAAGTGCCACGAAGGTATAAAGACTCATTACTGTTATAGACCTCCGGAAAGGTTGAATATATTTATATATTCGGGCTGTGTTCCGACTTCATTAAGCTTATCAAAATATTTTGAAAGTGGTAGAATACGCGCTCTCAATTCCAGGAACAAATGCAGCAACAAAAATTGTTTTTTCTGGTATCAATAATATATGGACAACTGAAAAACCGCATTTGAACATTAAACTTTAAAATCTATATTAAGCGTAAAAAATAATTTGACCAATTCATGTGAGAAATATCAAGACATTTTGATAAACGATTTTAATAAATGATAAATGAAGGTTAGGTTTAGGTTAGGTTTAAGTGGCAGCTAATGCTCACATAGGCCTCAGATGGGCCCGTTGTGTTACCACGGTACTTGCAGTACAACCCTCCTCAGGGGATTTCGTCAAACCATTTCGAGCCGTGGATGAACCTCATGAGAGTCTGCGCATCTAGTGATGCGAGGTCAGAGAGATCATCCAAGAAAGGTCGGCCTAAAAAGAGCAATAGTGTTGCGGTCAGAGAGGGGCATTGGCATAGGTAATGCTGAACACTCTCCTCTTCCTCCTCGTCCAGGCAGCCTCTGCAGTAGTCCCGCTTCGCTATGCCCAGTCTCTCAGCGTGCTTGCCAATGGGACAGTGTCCCGTGATGACTCCCACTGCCAGTCTGATAGCGTTTCTTTTTAGAGAGACGATGTTGGTGCTTCTTTTCCTGTTTCGGTGAGGCCATATTTGCCTGGTTACCTTGCAGGTGTCTTCATCCCTCCACCTTCGCTCCGCTAGGTTCGAGGTTATTTCGGCTATGGTCTCCTTGCACGAGGCAAATGGAATACCAATATCCTGTAATATTTCGGTTGAGTGCAGGCTTGTGCCGTTCTTTGCAAGCTCATCCGCTTTTGCGTTACCTGGGATCCCACTGTGGCTTGGTACCCACGTGAGTCTCACGTTTGCGTGTGCTGCGAGCTCATTCAGCTTTCTCCGACAGCCAGAGACCACTGCTGAGCTGGTGCACACGCTAGTAACTGCCCGGAGAGCAGCTTGGCTATCGGTGTAAATGTGGATCTGTTCACCAGGGTCCCCATTTACCATCAGCCACTCTGCTGCCCCTTTTATGGCGGTTACCTCCGCCTGTAGAACGCTGCTGTAGTCTGGCAGGCGTAAGCTAATTCTGAGGTTGAGGTCGTTGGATAAAACTCCGCTGCCCACTTTGTCCTCCCTCCGTGAGCCGTCTGTAAAGACCTGCGTGTGTCCTGCTGGTACCTCTTTCTTTTCCATCCACTGCTCTTTAGAGGGTATGTGGTATGAGAAGTTGTTACCAAAAGCAGGTGTTGCTAGACATCGGTCTATGTTTGTGGGCACCCCTTTAAATTCATTGATTATTTCGGCATGTCCACGATAGTCCGATGTCAACATTCGCACTGACTTTAGTCTAAGTGCTGTGGTATGATAAATGAAAGAAAATAATATTTTTCTTTTAAATAAAAAAATTTAAATTAATTAAAAATTATAATTTTCAAATTATTGTTTTTACAAACATTTTTATATTTACCAATAATTAATAATAAATACATATTTGTATATTTATAGACAAGTATATGAATATATACAATAATAGTAGTTTATGATACAAGTGTGTGAAGAAGGACTTTTATACATAAGGTGCGAGTTTTATCGCAATGAGAGCACGTCAGGATATTTATTTTCACTGCGTCTATGTTTTTTGTTAAGTGACGCAAGTTGTTGCCATAGTAACAACAAACAGAAAACATTTAATAATAAAACTCCATTTGATTTACATTGGGTTTTTTCGCACGATTTGGTTACTTTTACACACGATTATAATAATGGCATCCTTCACATACAATAATATATTAAATTGTTCATTTTGGTGGGTGAGTAGATAAAATATACTTTTTTGAATTATTGGTCTGCTTTCATAACTCAATTATAATTCTCATTTCATCCCATTTGTCCCGCTTTTTCTCAATGAAAATGTGGTCAGTTTAGTCTATGGAGCATACTGGTACCTGCGGGTAGGGGATCGGACGATGATCAACTTGGGGATCATTAGTCAGTAATTCAGGTACAACAACTTCTTTTTCGAATTCGGTAATGGAATGTTTTGTTTGTATTACTGTCTCTCTCCTATGGCTCTACAGCCCAAGGTTGGGCCTTGGCCTCCCTCAATTTATTCCAGACGCTTCTGTCTATTGCGCTTCTACCGTCTTCCAGCCTCCAATCCTTAGCAACCCTCTGGCATCTTCTACCGCGTCCTCCTATCGTTTCCGTGGTCTGCCCCTCGGTCTCTTCCCTTCCATTTTGCCTTGGAGGGCCCATTTTGGCAGTCCCTCCTCATCCAATCTTGTGACATGGCATGGCCATCTTAACCTGTATCTTTCGATCTTGTATCGTAACCTCCATCTTCTAACTCTTGTGTTCTTCTAACTGTATCTTTGCATATGCGAATACTGGCGGGTCCTGCAAGGCCTGGTACAGCTCATTATTGTATCGTATTCTGTACCCATTTTCGTCTTGGATTGGAATACTTTCCTCTCAAAGATATCTATTTTGTTGCCTCTGGTGTGTCCTGACACACACCAGGGGCAAAAAAGGCAACTAACACAAAATGCCAAAATAGGCAACCCAAGTTTCGCAACCATATGTGTGTATTGGTCTGACAATTGTTTGTTTTGTGCACCCTTATTTTTGTGTTTCTGTGCTCGTGTTTTGATCGGAAGATATTGTTTGTATTACTGCTTTGTACAATGTATAATCATTTATCAAGGCAGATCCAAAGAGAAATTCCATTGCTAACTTCCTATGCCATTTGGTTCCTCCTCGTTGGTAATGAGAATTTGATTTCATGTGAATTAAAAGATCAATGAAAGACATTCGTTATTATCCAAAACTGCCTTAGGCTTTCAACTTCTCCACATCGTCGAACTGTTGTAGTTTCATCAGAATGCTTGGTTGTCAGCATTAAAACTTCTCTTTTATCATGCCAAGTTTTGCTTCAATTATATACACTCAATTATATACTTAAATTATATACATTTTATTGCTTCAATACAATTCAATTATCTGTTAGACTTTATTGTACCTACATGATGTATTTGTCTCTTCAAAAGTTCTTTGGCAAGATGAACCGTGAAGATGCGCACCGTGTTTGAGACCATAACTGCGACACATGGTCTAATAAATGCTATATACAGTTTATTGGACCGCATGACGCAGACCGTGCGTCTCATTTTTTTTCATTTCAATAAATTTAATATAAAATATTTAATAATGAAATTTCAATTGTTCAACTTCAAATTGTATGTTTGAAATTGTTCTGTATAGCCATTTCGTCTATATGCGCTTAAAATTGATGGGGCTTAACGTGTTAATTTACATATTTGCTGATATTAGGATAGTGTCATCTGCATACATAACCATTTTAGAAGAATAATTTAGAGAAACATTTGGCAGATCATTAATGTATATCGTAAATAGAAGAGGCCCTAAAATGCTGCCTCGGGTATTTCCATGTTATCTGTCAAAGGATTTGATGACTCTGCCTTTAGTTGTGGGCAATTCTACTATTTGTCTTCGGTTCGCTACCTAAGAGGAGATCCATTAGAGTGCTATGCCTCTGATTCCATATTCCATTATTGTAAATATGACTGAGAAAATGACAAACAATATACAAACAATTAGTCCACGGGACAAGTGACAAGCAGTTTCAATTTACTACAATCGATTTTATTTCACAATTCAATTTGAGATTGACGAAGATTGAACAGACGACATTATCGAGAAAGACGAAACTAGGTAGACAGACAATACTAGACAGGAAAGGTGAGATAGACATCTGTTAATACTAAACAGACAAGATGAGACAGAAATAATACCAAACAGACAAGGTAATACCAAACAGACAAGGCAAGACAGACAACAGATAATACTAGACAGACGAAGGACAATTAAGCTAAGAATAATTCCAGAGATTTCTTTGGAACCTTTAAGCAGACACTCAGAAAATACGCTCAGTACCTAAAAATCTACTCAACTGTGACCCACCCAGCGAAGACTTCGACTATAAACAAACCACACCAAACCCGGACTCGCTGCAGATTTTTCTGATCTAAACAACTACCGTGGAATTTCTCTCGTCCCGGTAATATACAAGATTCTGGGCGTTACAAACAAAGGCAGAAAATCAGTTGTTTAGTCAACTGGGGGAATACCAGGGGGGCTTCAGGAAGACCCGATTCTGTGTTGAACAGATCCTCAATCTTAAAACTGTACTTGCATACTCCAAGATGAGAAACCGCAATGTGGTCGTCACCTTTGTTGATTTTAGGAAGGCCTACGATTCCATTGATAGAGAAACGCTTAACAAAGTACTCCAGGAACTAGCACTAGACAACAAAACCTGCAGACTCATCCTAGAAACTTTGACCAACACCCATTCCAAGGTTAAATTTAGAGGCGAGATTTCCCCACTTCTGTGTTCTTGAAAAGGTTATGAGAGAATGACGCAAGGAACTGAACAATTTGGGTGCTCAGAGTGGTATCTACCTGGGACGAAATTACGATGGACTGGTTGTAGATTGGGTTGTACATACCTGGCCTTTGCAGATGACATGGCAATTTTTGCTGATTCTCTTGAGATGGCAACAATGCAGGTAAACTGCATCAGAAAACACGCTGCCAAAGTAGGTCTTCAAGTGTCGTTGGAGAAAACAGAATTCTTCACCAACATCAGAGAAGCAACAACAGAGAGATGTTACTAGAGCAGGGAAACATCGAGAGGACTGAGAAATGTAAGTATCTCGGGGAATGTATTGAACCCATCTTATCAGCAAGAGCATCATTATCCATGAGAGTGAACAAGTTAGTACTAGCCTACCGATTGAGTAACAATACTTACAATAAGAAATGTCACGCAACCTGAAGCTTTAGCACTACTCATCAGTCATACGACCAGAAGCCCTGTATGCCATGTAGCGTCTTTCCTTGGATCGAAGAGGTCTGGTAGAGAAATTGGAGGTCAGAGAGAGTAGAATCCTCAGGAAGATCCTGAGCCCGGTAAAGGAAGATGGGGAATTCCGAAGGCGGCATAACTCTGAGCTCTACGAACATATTGAGATGTTCTCTGACTGTGCAAGGAAAAGAAGGGTAGCTTTCTATGGCCATGTTGCAAGATTGCCGACAAACCGACTAACCAACCGTCTGTTTACCTTCTGGCAAAACAAGAAACTTCGTGGTACGAAGTTTCTTGTTTCTTGTTTTTGGTTGACAGAGACCGAGAAGGATATTAAAGAACTGGGAATAACAGATCTCAAAAACAGAGTCTGTGAGACGCACCCTGAAGGAAGTCCGTGGATTTCAGGAAAAACCTCGAAGGAAAGGTACCCCCTGGATAGAAGAGAGAAAGGAGTTACACCGGTAGAAGATGCGACAATACTGGGCAAAGGTCAAAGCCCAACAGTTGAACAAGCGTGGTTCCAAAGTAGGCCTATTCGAAAGAAGAAGAAGAAGACAGACGAAGAGCAACACACAATACTAAAGAGACAAGACAGGACAGATCAGACTGTGTAGCTAAGATTGGGCAGTCACGAGTAGACAGACAGGTCATACAAAGCTATATAGACATGACTAAGTAGATGAGACTGGAAAGACTAGACTACTGCCTTTTCTGAACCCAAACTGGTCATTGCCTAGCAAGAAAGGATCCGCAAATAAAAATTTGTCGAATGTGGGCCCACAGCCTACATTCGTTTATTATCCTGTCGTATGATTTACTATGTACGCACGTTGTTATGATGTGTTATGAATATCATAGGCAAAGTTTGTTTGACTGAAGTTTGTTTGAGTTAAGTAAAACTTCTGTGTAAACTTAGATTGTGTTGAATTAGAGACACGAATAGATAAACCAAACTATTAAAATTTACCTAATTTTAATAACTCAATAATAAACTCAATAATAAACAATAAAACTTTGTTGATAAAAATTATAAACTTTAGTGTTACTTTTGATAGCACATCGTGATTTGTTTTTGAAGATTTTTCATTAACTAACATATATCCTTTGTTATACAATATATCCTTTTTTCTCTTCAGTTTGTGTGAACAAGGAGAGAGATTATTATGGTAAAAATTTCACTAATAAAATCATTTATTACCATTTGGGGGAGAGTTGCTTAATTTTTGTGGTACGAACTTAATTTCGAAGGCAGTTTAAAGATTCTTTAGTAAGAATTTTAGCAAATATTATTATGATTTGCAACTTTTTATTAACTATCGAAGTTGCAATTTAATATGATTATTTTAACTATCCAATGATATATCATTGTAATATGAACACTTTTCTAAGACTATACAAAGAGTACGATTATACAAGAGGCAACCGGTATCTTAAATCGCACCAGCCGGTTTCCAAAATGTTTTCTCATGATTTCATTTCTCATTTCATGATTAACATTAGATACGAACAATCGTAAAAGAAATTTTATTTAGAGAACTTAATGTTTAACATAATACAACATAAAAATAAAATGTTATATAATATTATTTTTAACTTAAGTACTTAGCAATTTAGACTGAAGAATAATAAATTTTGTCTTCCTTCAAAACTCCTCCACAAGCTTCATGTACCTACTTCTAGCCCTTTAAACATTGCATCATATTTTCTAAATAAGCATTATTGCAAAGAAAACAGAACCAATCGTTTAGATTCTCCACTTCTATGAAAACTTGAGCAGCGGTGCTTATTGAAGGCATGGATTTTTTTTTTAAACTTTGCTTTCATTTCAACTAACTACCTCTTGAAGTGGCTACTTATAAGCAGCCTTGTAAGCAGCCTTACGCCTATTCCCAGACCCTTTCGGTGACGGTTTTGATTTTTGCGAGAGAAACTTTTAAAGGGGCTTTAGACCTACTAATCACATATCTAGTTTTATTAACTGCTACTACAACGTCAGATTCAAGTATAGGTTCATGCTTAGTTTCAGGTTTAGTGGTGTTAATAATTTACTAGGTGCAGTAACAGCATCGTTAAAAACAAGTTTATGTTTATCTGCTATTACTGCTATGATGTATTGGCCAATATCTGCTACCTTTAAAAGAATTAACTGCATTGCCGACAGTTGCAGCTTTATAATAAGCCATTGTTATTAAATTGTTATTACTCGTCATCCATTGGTCAAGTGCTTGATCATAATATTTCTGCATAGGCCTAAATACTCAAGTGAATTTGGCCCAAATTGTATCGGCCTAAACATTCAAGTGAATTAGGCCCAAATTGCATAGGCCCAAACACTCACATCAAGTGGATGCAACTTATGAGTTGTATGACCTGGTACTTGCAACAGAATAATTCCATTCTGCCTTGCTAGTACTAATGTTTCTAAATTCTTAGTATGTGTAGTATGGCCATCGAGCATCAAAACAATTCATTCCTTATTTGTATCCTTTATCAGCAACTTCTATCAAACTACCTTCCAGAGCTCGTTTGTCCAGTTAAATTGCCAATCTCTTTGTGGTACGGTTTAGGAGAAAAAGTCCCAGCAAATATTTCTAGCTAAATTTACTTGGTGCGATTTAGGCGGAGAGTACGAATTTGGCAACCCTATACAATCCTTAGTTTTAGACGGTTCCTTTTAACACATTCTCGATATCACACGGTTTAAAAGAAAATAAACCGAACCATAAATTTATGTAATTTAAATGAACCATTTCGCTGCGAATTACTTTTCTCAACTGATGTGATTGTGTCCTCAATAATCAAAAAATCTCTATTCGAAGCAATTTTTTTGGTTTGTTGATTTGAATCGTCAAACCTGGCAAAATTCTTTTGTTTAATGTCAAAATTGATCGAAAACGTAAAATAATTTGTAAAAATTGCCAAATTTTCAAAAACCAAAATATCTATTCGAATCAAATTTTGTTTTTTGTGATTTGAGTGGACAAGCTTTGCGAAATACTTTTGTTTAATGTCAAAATTGATCGAAAACGTAAAATAATTTGTAAAAATTGCCAAATTTTCAAAAACCAAAATATCTATTCGAATCAAATTTTGTTTTTTGTGATTTGAGTGGACAGGATTTGCGAAATACTTTTGTTTTATGTCAAAATTGGCCGAAAACGTCATAACAATTTGCAAAAAATGCCAAATTTTCAGAAAGGAAAATCTCTATTCGAAACAAAATTTGTATTTTTGTTGATTTGAGTAAAAAAACTTTGCGAAATACTTTTGGTTTATGCCAAAATTTGACAAAAACGTCAACATAATTTGTAAATATTGCCAAATAAACAAAACTCTATTCGAAGCTAATTTTGTTTTTGATATTGCTTTGAGTGGACACACTTTGCGAAATACTTTTGTTTTATGTCAAAATTGGACGAGAACGTCAAAATAATTTGCAAAAATTGCCAAATTTTCAAAAACCAAAATCTCGATTCGAAGCAAATTTTGAATTTTTGTTGTTTTGAGTAGACACACTTTGAGAAATACTTTTCAAAAATTCCCAAATTTTCAAAAACCAAAATCTCTATTTGAAGCAAATTTTGTTTTTTTTTTGTTGGTTTGAGTGGACACGCTTTGCCAAATTCTTTTGTTCTATGTGACAATTGAACAAAATAATTTGCAACTCTAGTCTTTTCTTGTCTGTGTATTTTCGTCCGTCTAACCATGTCTGTCTAGCCTTATCTGTCTATTCATGTCTGTCTAGTCCTGTCTATCCTAGTCTTGTGTGTCTTAGTCTTTTATGTCCTAGTCTTATTTGTCTTAATCTAATTTGTCCTAGTCCTGTCTGTCCTAGTCTTCTATGTGATAGTCTTGTCTGTCCCAGTCTTCTCTGTGTTAGTCTTGTATGTCCCAGTCTTGTCTGTCCTTGCCTTGTCTGCCCTAGTCTTGTCTGCCCTACTCTTGTCTGTCTTAGTTTGTCGGTCCTAGTCTTGTATATCCTAGTCTTGTAAGTCCTATTCTTGTCTGTCCTAATCTTGTTTGTCCTAGTCTTGTATGTTACAGTCTTGTCTGTCTTTGCCTTCCCTAGTCTTCTCTGTCTTATTGTTAGTCATGTCTGTCATACTCTTATCCTATGTCGCACTCTTGTCTGTCCTAGTCTTGTATGTCCCAGTCTTGTCTGTCTTTGTCTTGTATGTCTTAGTCTTATCTAAAATAATGGATGGAAATAAATGAAAGTATTGGATGGATGACAAGTATAAGAGTTGTGGTGTATGTGGGGCAGGGAAAGACGTGTGGGTGCATTGGTTTGAGGAGTGCAAAAAAGGAGAGTGGACCGAAACAGAGAGAGAGTGTTAGGGTCGAAATGGAAACAGTGCATGAATGAGGATGGAATTGGTTTAGTAATAATGGAAAGGATAAAAGGATGGAAGGAACAGGGAACGGAAACAGAGGAATGTCCAGTGTAGTTTTTTTTTTCTCTCTTTTAACTTGGACTTTATTGTTTATGGTGATTATTGATTTTGTTTTCTTTTTTATATTTTGTTTGTTTTGTTTTTCTTTGCGGAATCTAAATTGTTTTTATTTAGTATTGTAATAGGAAAGGTTTATGTTTTTTTTTAATTTATGCTAATAAAGGATTGTATGTAGTCTTATCTGCCCTAGTCTTGTATGTCCTAGTCTTGTCCCTCCTAGTCTTGTCTGACCTAGTCTTCTCTGTCCTGGTCTTGTCTGTCCTTGTCTTGTATGTCCTAGTCTTGTAAGTCCTAGTCTTGTATAATTCATTAATTCATGAAGTCGATAGACTGCTATCGCAATCCATAGCATCATGGCGCCAAATCAATTGGATTACTATAACAGTCCATATCACGTTTATTTTTTAAATAATTTTAACTCTGTAGAAACGGGAAAGTGTAATAGGAGAAACCGCTTTAAATAACGTTAAGAACCGGAGGTATTTTTATAATTTTGTTGAAACCTGCAGAAATATTGATATCAATGAAAGCGTGTTTTCTTGTAAAAAAAGTGTATACATATCCGGCTGAAAGTCGTAGTGGGATACATAGAATAAAATTTTGACAAGCAAAACAGTTATATTACATTTGGTAAATGCGTTTCAGTGGCAGATATCTCTCCGGGAAATATATCCGCGCTGCAGATAGAACGCGGCACACATGTTCATTCTCACATCTCATATCAATTTTTATCCACCGAAATAAAACGCATGTCACCCCAGGGCAACACTATTTGTGATATACACCTAATATACATATGAGCTCGCCGTGCGGAACTCTCGTATTTTGTATTACCTTATATTTCAACGATACACAGCAAAATCTCTCCCAGTTCACACAAACAGAGGAAATATTGTTTATTTTAATGAAAAATTTTCAAAAACAAATCACAATATACTACCAAATGAAACACTAAAGTTTATAGTTATATATAAACAAGGGCTTTTTGTTTCTGAAGGAGTGTATGTGCAAATTATAGTTATTGGAGTTTCTCTCCAAACTGATCCAGGTTTAGGTAAATTCTAATAGTTTGGTTTGCTTACCTATTCGTAACTATATTTCAACACCATCCAAGCTTATACAGAAGTCTAGGCATAATTGCACTAACTTTGTCTATGATGTCCATAACATTTCCTAATAACGTGCTAATATATTAAATTCTATATCCTAGATACACATACTAGACTGCATGCTAGAATCAAAATATTTGCCCCTCTAATCTTATTTGCCTATTACGGTTTGGATGTATGTGTATAATAAAGTTGTCTCTTTAGTCTCTCTATATTGCACATTTATTCTTTTCTGCCTAGTCAGGTTTGTTTAGTCTGTCTATGTAGTTTAGCCCGGCGTTTCTCAAACTCATAATCACGTGACCGAAATAATTATCCAAAAAATGAGAGTACGACCCAGGTTTGAATAAAAAACGGTACAGCTTTTAAAAACCGATGAAAAATTTCACGGCAAGCTTCCTTGTTTTTTATCTTTCTTTTATATTTTTATCAATACAGTTTCCTTTCGCGGTGCAATTATAATTTAATATTTAGTTTGAGTAACGCTGGTCTAGTCTGTCTATCTATTATTGCCTAATTTTGTGTATCTAGAACTAGTCCTGTATAGTGTATCTCTAGACTTTCCGTCTAGTCTCCTTCGTCTAGTCGTGTGTGTATAATCTTGTATAGGTAGTCTACTGTTTCTAATCTCTACTTAGTCTTACTTGATGTGTCCTGTCTGTATATTCGTGACTGCCCAGTTTTATCTGTTTAGTAGTGACAGTCCAGTCTTATCTGTTTAGTCTGGTTCATTTAGCCTTGTCTGTTTTATATTGTCTGTCCAGAAATGTCTATCTCGTTTTGTCTGTGTATCTAGTATCGTCTGTCTATCTGAACTTAAATAACCGTTTGTAGTAAACTTCCCAGTGATCTAAATGTGCATATATTGGGTGCCATATACGGTTGCATGTCATATACAGTCACATGTCATATACATTCGCATATACAATTACAGTTCAAAAATACAAAATTCATTTGAAATTTGACTGGGTTACAAAATTAGACAACTATTACGCCATTTGGAAATTCCAAAACTTGTCAGCGAATTTCGTAAATTATTTATAACCGTAATATTTCCTGAACTATTTTAGTGTTTCACTTTAAATGAGTTTTATAAATTCGAAACAAAATTGGATATTTTTACTACTGTATGGTCTGTAAAGGATCTGTAAAATCTGCAATTGAATTAATTGCATGTAAAGTAATTAAAAATTACATTTTATATTTCTGAAATATCTTGCTTAAATATCTTATATTTAATGAAAATTATCAATTTCTGAATGAAATGAACGAATGATTAAAACTGAAAATAATGATTTTTAAAATAACATTTATTTCTAGGAATATTATGAATTTATGAAGAAAAAGATGTCTGAAACAGCAAAAACATTAATTTTTTTTGCTAAATATTTAGTATTAGATCAAGTTATTATATATAGATTTCATTCAATTATGAATAAAACTTATGAATTGTGTGCTTTAATTTGTGACCTTTTAGTTTGTTTAAATTGCTATTACCAAAACTAGAAAGCTTTTTGTATGGAATTCAAATTGTTTTATTATTTAAAAGTTTTATGAGATATTGTGTAGAAAAATTGAATCAAAATTAGAGATAGATATCGGAAGAAAGATTGTGTGTTGAGACGATATCGAGGACAAAACGTGGGCGATGGGGAGAGCAGTGAGACGGGGATGGCTGAGAGAAGACGTACGACATGTGATCAAGCCGAGCCGAGTGGAGCTAACAAGACGTGGCGTGAGTCAATTGAGTCAATGTAAATGAACCGTCGGCCTGTCTACCCGATTGCGCTCATTCGCTTACTTACAGACTTCCCTTAAATCTCCCCAGCGCGGAAACTAACACCTCCGCTGCAACGGGATAATAGGGTTATGTGTCAGTTACGTTAACTCTTTTAAATTAGATTGAGAACAGTCGTAGAGAAATAATATTTTAACGTGTTGGTAAACAAATTTATAGTGATTTCGTTTTTCTTTCGGTGGCTGAAAGAGACGAGTTTCGAGGGTAGAGTAGACGCTGAAAGATGCACCAAACTGTCGCGCTGATGGATGATCACCAGGAACGGGGTGCTTATGATTTATTATCCCGATCCACGGCTGCGGTATCAGAGATTACACCGCATGTGAGCCGTATAGATGATATGTGAGGATATCAGCAGCTGACACTAAGCGCCTGTCATATGCAAAGCGGATGATTTGACCCGCACGCTAAATCGCACCATCTTCGTGCGAAACGCTCTCGAGAAAATGTTCAGGGAAATCTTACAACACTACTTTCGCCTCTCTCTCCCGCCCGGCCCGCTCTCCCTCACTCTCCACCTAAATTCGCTCTATCTCTACTTTTATACGCGGTAATTTTCTTTTATAGATACCCAATATTTTTAAAGTGATAAACTGTTTTTTAAACGAAATATACTATTTGATGCATCTCGTAAAAGAACTTACTACGAAATTGACTCAAATCAAATTTAAAATTTTTGTTTTAAAACATTTTTACTATCAATAACTTGAATAACACATCTGATAGTGAGCTGATTCCAACTAACTATAAATTCAACCTTATATACATTTTTATAACTTACTGTCAAAATTATAATTTAAAACACTAAAACATCGATTAGACATATCAAATGAACTAGATAAACAAAAGTAAACAGATTTGATAAACATAAGAAATACTAAGGTTTGCTGGACTAGCTTGTAAAATAGGACATGGTATGTATAAAACTTAATAGACGATACTTATACTCTATATTAGCAATTAACTAAATAAGCAATGTCATTCGCCAGAAAAACTGAACTAGATAAACAAAAAAGAAGACTCGAAAAATTAAGCGAGAAGTAGGCAATGTTAAATCAAAAAAGCATTATTAAGACTATATACACAATATTGTGTGTGGAGAATTGAGTGCAATTCAAATACACGGTAGACTAAGGCTATATAGGGAATAATGTACAGAGAATGGATTAGACATATAAAATGAACTAGATAAACAATTTATGTAGACAATAATATCAAACAGATTTGATCAAAATAGATAATATATAATGGTATGTGTTAAAGGTTAGTATAAAACAGAACATTGTATGTAGAAGACTTAATAGACAATACTAGAACTTTAGATAAGCAATTTACTGGATCATGGGTCCAAATTACGGCCCGAGGGCCAAATCCCGTCCTCCAGTGTCATAAATGTGGCCCGCGACAACTAATAACCAGTGTCATCAATCCGGCCCGCGACAATGATAGCTTGTTGTTATTGTTGTAGTTATAAGTTGGATAAGAGGCTTGCTGACAAGTATAATACGCAGAAAATTTGACTTAAGCTTAATAACTAACAAATAATTGAAATGAATCCCACTAACATTATAAACATTATAAGATATATAACAAAAGATAACAAAAATATACTATGTTCTCTAATTTACAAATGGACTAAATGGACGTAAATAAATATAATTAGTTGGCGTGTTAAACTTGATTAATAAACGTTTATTACTATTGATTAATTAAATTTGTGTATACGCGATATCCACACTTCACATAACCTCAAAACTAACTCGCCGAAAATTTGACACTGACAGCTCTCCATTTCAGTGCCAACCTTGGAAACATTAAATCATAACAGCACTCTGAGAGCCATGCATATGAGTGCCATTATAGACGCAAAATAGAAAAACATTATAACATAAAATTCTAATGAGATTTACTTATTTGTAATTTTCCACTGACAATAGTTTTCAATTGTGGACCAATTTTGCTTGTACGAATTTTATTTATTTTTATTTTATTTATTTACAAGAAATATACATCGAGCTATACTTGGATGTACATGAAATATTCAAGCAAGCTCGCAACCTGTACATAGGTTCCGGTTTTGCTAAACTACACTAAAAACTAATGTATGAAAAACATTCTTTATCATAATAACAATATACCGTTTTCCCCTTAATTACACAAAAATTATGAAGACATATAAACATAATTTAAAATTTTTATATTCATAAACTAAAGATTTATTATGTTCAAAGTCCTTATCCATATTATCACTTTGCTTTTAATACTTTTTGTTGACTCGTTGATATTTTTCAGATCATAAGGCAGCTGGTTGTAATATGTCATTGCAGTGTACTCACTATTTCTTATAGACATTGTCTTATTGATTCTTGGAAGGATCAAGCTTTTATTTCTTGTTTTGCTGTTGGATTGTATTAATTTATATCTTAAGTCATTGTATTAGTACATAATTGACTCAGTAATGAAAGTTTCTGTTATGTTTAAAGGCACTTCGATGTTTTGGTTATTTTCTCTTTGTATAACATACTCTTTTGTATGAGATAAAGGCGTTAATCACATTATAATAAGCTCCTCCCCACGCTATTATACCATATGTAGCAATAATGTGGAATAGTGCGTGGTATATTGTTATTAATTGTTTGGTATCAATAATATAATATAATACTCCTATATTTTATGGTATGATATATAATATTTTCTTGAAATTAAATACAAGATATCTAATTATAAACTTGAGACATTGCACATGTTTTTCCCATTTTTATTTTCTATCTAATATTACTCCTAAGTATTTGATTTTCTTAACTCTTTCGACAGTTTGTTCATTAATACGAACATCAATAACCTCAGGAACATTATCACAGTACGCGCCAAAAGTTATACAAACCGTCTTTTTAACCAACTTATTAAAGCGGAATATAGTTTAAATGTTCAATCTTTTCGTAGCTCTATAATATTAGTACGTCTTTTTAAGACTACAAAAGATATCCAATGTTGAAACAAAACAGGTATTTTTCTGCTATTTACTAGCCCTCAGTCCACTTTCGTGGTACTAAACAAAAACTAGATAAATAACATTGTTTTTAAGATCACATCGTTCTATTTAACCCAAGTGAATAGCCTAATTTGTTTTGTAGTCTTAAATAGACTTAATAATATTATAGAGCTAAGGAAAGGTTGCATATATTTATATATTTAAGCTTTATTCCGATTTAATAAGATGGTATGATTTAATCTATAATTAGTTTGGTTTCACCCCAACATTCGTACTTTTAGCATTCAGAGAAAGCATCTGCTAGCCATTTGTTAATTTTTCCTAAGTACTTATTCATTTTAGCTTGAGCTTGTGTCCATGCTAGAACATTACTAGTAACAACTGTGTCATCCGCGTATGATGTTACTTGTTAATGATTCCCAGTAGATCATTGCTATAAACGAGAAAAAGTAGTGGTCCCAGGATAGTTCCTTGTGGGACTAAGTTGTTATTGCAATATTCGAGATCAGAGAGATTGATCAGAGAGATTTTTAGGTATGTTTTTATTACCAGACTTGTATATATTGACTGTTCTATTGAAAGGTTGAAGATGTGTACATTAGATTCACTCATGTAACTTCAAATGCTTTAAAGTTTTGACGCTTGTGCCGTCCACTCCACCTTCTTTTTCTTACATATTATGTATTATGGTAATGTACTATGGTAATATGTAATACATTGAAAGAGTTAGCTATGTCTTATATGTTATAGGAGGTTTATTACTGCTACTAACAATTTTGCTTTCACTAGTTGCCCCAATTTTTTAGTATTAGTGATCACTCTTTGGAATAGTTTTGGTTTTGCTCCCAAAATAACTTTACAAAGAATTTTTCATAATTCCTATATTCAACTTTTAGTGTCTCACTGTGAATGTCGTGTGTCTAACGCTTGTATAGTTTTCCTTTTTTTGCACAGGACTCCATAATTCCTTCGGTAATGCATTTTGATCCTTGACTGCTTTTCTTTATTGCCTGCTTTAGTGTTGTTGTTGTCGCTCTTTCGATTACGTGCTGTATTGCATGTATCAACATGTTAGTTGCAGTATTTGAATCACATTGTTCCTTCACAAAATTCCAGTTCATTTTGTCACATTCCAATGCTTGCACATTGTAGTTTATGTGGGAATAGTCAGTTTTTTTGGTCTTTGGTTTCTAAGATTGAAAACTTAGGAATAGTGGCAAATGATCTATGAAGAGGTTCATGTGTTTACATGCCTTGGTACTTGTACCAATTATTAAAAGATAAATTAGATCTGTAAACATTCTTTGTGTACATCATTATAGAGAATTTTTTCTCTCACAAGTAAGAAGTGCCAAAAACAGAAAACAGCCCACGAGAAAATTAATGCAAATTGTACAAATGACAGACTCTTACAAAATTCTAGCAAAGATGAGTTTTGATATTTGTACACTGCACTATAAATCAATATTTACCATTTGATGATATGGTTTCAATGTCACTTTCAAAAGTATTTAAAAAAACCTAATTTTGATTCTCACGAAGTCTGAGAAACGGGTTTCAAAATTTATCTTCAAAGTTCAATATAATCTTGATAATTCAGCCATCGGTTAGTCGGACACGTTCACTAATCCGGCGGTCTGGTGAAACACGTGTTTTTCTTGTCGCCACGCCACACCGGATACATATAAGTAAACATGCCCGCTCATGCCCTTTCCTCCCACCACTCTTTATCTATCTACTCATTCTGATGGCCGCTCAATTACATCTTATTCTGTTATTGGTTTGTCGTTTATCGTGGGTATTTAGTGTATCTAGTTATTTAGTGTACAATGTCAACCATACGGAAACACGTCACTTTAAGTTTGGTTTTGATCATCAATAATCTTGATAAAGGAGTAAACGCGGCAAACCTCGCACGCACTTGGCGTTGAAAGATCCACGATCTACGGCATCAAAGTCATCCGCGAGAAAATCCTCCAATTCATTTGGTCTGCTGAGGGGGACTTGAAGAAAACAAAGACAGTTAAAACAGGCGATTGTCCTGAATGGAAAATGCCTTTATGCAAGACTATGCCCGGCATACGCCATTATCAGGAGGATTATTCTCCGTGAAAAGGCAAACGTTTCTTAACTGTCACAGGAGAAACATTATCAAGTGATGTTTCGGCCGTTGATAATTTTCAGAGGAAATTAGAATTAAAAATACAAGAATTAGGTCTCTTACCAGAACAGATTTACAACGCAGATGAAAAGTTTATTCTGGAGGAAGACCTTTGTACACTGTTCCGAAGAAAGTGCCCCAGGAAGAATAATGTCAAAGGACACACTGACATTCATGCCCTGTGCAAATTTCGCGGGCACACCCAAACTTTCCTTATTGGTTGTAGAAAAAGCCAGCATCCGCGAGCCTTTAAAAACGTAACTCATTTACCAGTTACATATAAAAATCAAGCCAAAGGATGGGTTACCCCAGATGTGTTTAAAGAATTGTTCAAGCAAGATTTTATTCCGGCGGTAAATTTTTTTTCAAAAGTACACAATTTTCCTGCTAAAGCTTTGCTTCTTCTACACATTTACCTATATAGGTGGATATATTATTCTTTTTGAAATACTATTGGACATAAAATATGTAAGGTTATTATTTTTTCGTTTAACTCCAGACAATGCAGAATTTTCTGATAATCCGGCGGTTGTCTGGTTCCATATGTGTGCGATTAACAAGATTATACTGTACTTCAAAATATGAAACTAAAATGATTTTGGCCATTGACACTTACTGGAGAAATCGTTATCTCCCCAAAGCTGCGAAGTTTGGAGACCCCGGGACTAGATAATCTCAATAAGCATTGTCATAAGCCAGAAAAACTGAAGTGGACAAAGAGAAAAACGACTCGAAAAATTAGAGAAGAAATAGGCAATTCTTATTTTTCTATGTAATTTCTATATACAATTTCTATATAAGATTATATAGACAATATTGTATAGGGAGGCAATTTCTGTATAGATTGGCAATGCAAAGTCTAGTTGGACTAGATTTTTGCTAGAATAATATGCAGGATAAATTGGTTTTATCACTAAAACTATATAGGTATTACTAAAACTATATAGACAATATTAAGACTATATATACATTTCTAAGACTACATAAGCATTACAAAGGAATAGGCAATACTATGTCAAGAAAGCATTATTAAGAATATGTAGACAATATTGTATAGGGAGGCAATGCAAAATGCAGTTGAACTAGATTTGTTGTAATAATACTATGCAAGATAAACAGGTTTTACTCAGCCAATATAGACTATATAGACAATACTTTATAAAATATATTAATATTCTAGATAGACGATAGACAGGATTTTGCTAGACAAACCGCTGGCAGAAATCCTGCAGAGTCATTGAACATTTCATAGGATTTATCCCAGTTTGCAACACTATCCACTATTTGTTCATGTGCTTCCTTATCTAGATTTTGACTTCCACACATAACTTACGATAGCATTAGGAAAAAGCACGATCCATTGCCCACAATTATACGACTGTATATGGAGTCATCAAAACAATTACATTTTTCAAATGTCAGGTGTAAATTGTAAGATCTGCAAATGAGCAGCATCAATTAAATAATAATTTTCTACCTCTTTTATATGGGTTTTTGGAAGACGGTAATACACTCATTTCTCCGTTTTTAAAGAAAAATTTAAACCCCAATTTTGACAACTCTAACATCTCCAGTTTATGATATATAATTCTGTCTCAACTGCAACCCCCTTAGCTAGATTTTCGGCCAAAGATAAACTTGTTTTTCTCTATTTTGTAAGAGGAATCTAGTGAGCCTCGGGAGCACCGGTGACCGGCGTAGCCAGGTTTACTAGAAACATATAATTTGAGCGCTAGGAGCAAATGATATGAAATTAACTTAGCATTCAGCGTGCTCATTAAATGATAATAAAACTATATCTGTCAACCGGTGGTCTATGTAACGGTCTGGGTCCATGTTAAAAATTCTGCGGTGATTTTTTTTTAAATCTATTAATGTTTATGTGTACATGTAATGACGCATTTTTATCGTGCTGGGAGATACCATGGTCCTCCTGCTCTCGTCCATTGACATAATATCTTTTACAAACTGATGGTGATTTGAATAAAAAAATATACATAATGAAAACGTTTAAAGATTACTGAAATTTAAATTTGTTTTCAATCTATGATTATGAATCGTATGTAGGATGTTTATGAGTCGTCGTGTATTATTAATGACAAAAGAAATTTAAGTTGAAGATTGATGGTAGTAATACAACATGAAGTATAAGCAATAGATCCAATATAAAACGCTTAATAAATTACACGTACTTGAATTATTAAATCCATTGGTTTGTTTACTTCCAGCGTTCATTTGCACGGCGAGACATTCTGATATTTCAAACAGTTTTGTTAATCAATTCGATTGATTTATATGTTCCTTTTAATTTATTTTTATTGGGAATTGTTTACGAAACTTGCGTCCGATTTAAATAAATTATGGCCGATAAAATATATAAATATGTTTTTTCGTTATTGACATTACAAATCAATTTATAAAATTGTTTAATATTTTATAAATCTCAACAATCATTACTTATTATTGTAGTTTGCAACAAAATCGTATTTTTATTGTTTACCTTGTTTTCATTAACATATTTTAACATTTCACGAGTTATTATTTGTCACACAGTCATTTCGTGCAACATATCAATAAATATTCGATTTCGCAATTTATGCAATTATTATTTTAACAGATTTAGCAATAACGAACATTTATTTTGTTTGAAAGTTGAAAATGATTGTTTAGGAAATTGTTTCTTCAAAATTGGTTTCTTTAAGAAGCGTAATTTAGTGTGAATTTAAACTTTGCGACGTTGCATGGCTTCAGGCAATTGGAATTTCTGTGGGAATCGAATGCGACACTTAATCGTTTTAAAAGTGGTCTAAATAAATAAAATATTTACTTTAGTTAAGATTGTTTCTATTATATTATTAGCTATTTGCTATGTTATTCGATTTCTTCTTCTTCTTGTTTCGAATAGGCCTACTTTAGACCACTCTTTTACAACTGTTGGGCTTTGATCTTTGCCCAGTATTATCGCATCATCTGCCGGTGTAACTCCTTTCTCCCTTCACTCCAGGGGGTACCTTCGAGTTTTTCCTGAAATCCACGGACTTCCTTCAGGGTGCGTCTCACAGACTGTCTGTTTTGGAGATCTGTTATTCCCTTTATTCGATCTATTAATATTGACGATATTCACGAAATAATTACAGATAATTATTAATTTTCTTTAAAAAATTAATCATCATCAATCGTTTGGCTCCACTGCTAGACATAGGTCTCCCTTTGATTTATGCACTCTTCCTTTCCTGCGCTACTTCCATCCAATTTTTGTTCAGGCGCCTAATATCGTAGGACCATCGAATTAAAGGATGCCCTTCGTTTCTTGCTGCATTGGTCGCCATTCAAGAATACGCTTCGTCCATCCTTCTTGCAGTATGGCCTGCCCAGTTCTACCTCAGTGACACTATACGTTCTAGTGCGTCAGTGATTCCTGTTCTCGAAGTGAATTGCCTAATATAAAACCGCGCCATATTATTTGGTGTTTTCCGTGTTAGAGTTAGTCTTTGTACGCGGTAAGTTATCACCAGCAGAACGCACTGGAACGTATAGTGTCACTGAGGTGGAACTGGGCAGGCCATAATGCAAGAAAGATGATCGAAGCGGATCCTTGAATTGCGACTAAGGCAGCAGAATACGAAACTAAGGGCGTCCTTCAATACGATATTGGGTGCCTGGATAAAAATTGGATGCAGGTAGCGCAGGAAAAGGAATGTTTCATTGGTTATATACCTTACGCCTGAGGCATATAGCAAGGTATTTAAAAACTTAACAAAAACAAAACTAGACGGATTTAAAAACTTCCCTCAGCTTTCCAAAAGCTGCCCATGTTAGACCTATCCTTCGATAAATCTTGGTCGTTTGATTGTCACCACCTATTTGTATTTCATGGCCCAAGTACTTATATACCGTTACATATTTATTTCGGTACAATTAGTTGTCATATATTCGCTCATAATGAGGTTGGTCATAAATTGGGTCGTTGGGTCTACGTTGGTCTTAAATCCAACGCTATCAGCAGAAGCTTGGAGCTCTTGCAAACATTTTTCTAGCTTCGTGCAACCAATCAGAACAATGACATCTGCAAACTTCAGATTGTTCAGTTTCTCGCAATTTACGTTAACGTCCATTTCCCCTCAATCCACTTTTTTACTCAATCATGATTTCTAAAAAATCAGTAAATAATTTTGGGGAGATCGAGTCTTCTTGTCGCACTCCGCGCTGAATATTGCATTAGGCAGTATCTTCATGAAGGTCGGCCTCGTAGTCTATAGAGTTAGAGCGATAACTACAAAATCTTGAGGTCTCGGGTTTGAGGTCTCGGTCGAGGTCTCGGCGAGTATCGACTTATATGTGTATAATTAATTAACGCCATTATAATTAATATTATAATTAATTAACGCCAATTTAAATAACGCCCAGGTGGTCAAAAAGTGTGGGCAAAATACAATAGGCCATTTAGCCGCAATGTTTGAAGGGTAATTAATAGGTAGTCTACATAATTTAAAATAGGTACAATATCTGAATGGGTTCGATCCTCAGAGCGCGTGTCGACTTCATTTGAAACCAGAAGACAAGTTACAATTAATTAACGCCAATTTAAATAACGCCCAGCTGGTCAAAAAAAGTTAGCAAAATACAATAGGCCACTTGGACGCAGTTTTGGAAGGGTAATTAATATTTGGGCAAAAATCAATGTGTATCCGGTGTCCACATTGGACCACAGTAAAAAAAAATTCGTGGAGCCTAACGCTAGCAGTTGCATTTGCGTAGAGGCTTTTCGTTAGTGTTGAACATCTGTGGTATAGTTTACACTGGGCTAGAGCTTCAAGTATTATCTGCTGGTTTATAGTGTGCAATGCTTTTTCGAGGAGAACGAGTGACTAGTTCTATTCAACCCATATTTCTATGAGCGTCTTAATACTTTGCAGATGGTTATTTGTCCGAAAACTCGATCGCAATCCTGCTTGTTCGCGAATTTGGTAGAAATCGAGGTGATAATCGGTTTGTAATAATCTTATTGAACAGTTTTTATATTTCTAATAAAACACTGAAGCATCTGTAGTTTGCTTGTTCTGCTATATCGCCTTAATGGCGTTGTTCCATTTTGACGGTGTTCTTCCTTCTATGAGGCATGTATTGAATGGTTTACGTATAGCTTCTCTACCAGCTTCCATTGCTTCTATGGCCATTTCCTCTACGCCAGATGATTTGTTGTTCTTCATTTCTTGTAATGTCCGCAGAACCTTGATTTTGGACTTTTGATATGCGGATCTTAGCTATATTGTCCTTCCTATACCTATACACCTCGTCATAGAAGTCCTGAACTACCTGAAAGATATCTTATTTTGATGTAACAATCTCACCATGGACATTTTTGAGTTTACTGATGGTCTTGCTGATGGTTTATTGATCATCCTATAAAGTTGGTAAATAGTTTCATCCTATAAACCTAATAAATCTAAGCCTTATTCTTCTACCTCGAGAGGCAACACTGGAGACAAATCCTTCTCTGTTTAGGCTTTTCTCATCAAGACAATGATGTTCTCTTTGTCTGAGATTAATATATTTTTCTTTTTGATAATGTTATTCTTCCAGCTGAGTTTACTTTCTTGTTGCAATCCTAAGTTCTTAGTAGTTCTAAGTTCCTAAAGTAGTACTTGAAGTAGTACTAAGTACTATCGAGTATTGGGGGATTTCTATATTACTTAAATAAACTGGAGGAGAGAAACCTTTTCGTAGCGTGTGTCTGGTGTTTAGGTGATATCAGATGTATACTCATAGAATAAAGGTCTCAAGACACTTCCTTGTGGGACCCAAGCATTGATAAGTTTTGTTCCAACTGTTGGTTATATAAGTATGGTCTGAGTAGGTTCTAGAAAACTGGAATTAGTTTTATATTTTGTATTATGGTCTGTCGTGTTAGACCCTGTCGATTCCCTGCCTTACATTGAACAGTCAAGTGCAGTATTCTCTTTCTTCGAATGCGGTATTTATTTGATTGTGCTCATTATCATATTCCCAGAGACACAATTCATATTGACTTTTAACATGCATTGGAATAGTCCTGATAACGAACTTCTATTTTTTAACAAACTCTACATTGTCTAGTAAATGTATAAACTTACTAATTTGATGGTTCTTCAATCATACATGTATACACACACACACACACACACACACACACATATATATATATATATGTGTATATATATATATATATATATATATATATATATATATATATATATATATATATATATATATATTTATATATATGTATATATATATATATTTAATCAGATAGTAATTAAAACTACTTTAGATTATTTACAAAATAGTATATTTTGCAACTAGGGCGGTAAGTTTTTAATTGGAGAGGATTTTTCAATTTTCTCCGGTGGTGTGGATAAGAACTCTCATCAGTCTACGGTATCACCATGGAATTTACACTCATTTTAAAACATATTCGATAATTTTTATTTTTATTTTGTAACGAAACAAAATTTCTAACACTTTCACGTCACTTTTTTAATATTGAGGCCTTGATTGTGTATATTCAATTAATTTAATTGTTTTTTTTTTAATGTAACTTAGCGATATTGAACATTTGCGTGCGTAACCCAAGTAATGTGGTAATAGAACCAAAAATGGCATTTTTCGCACTAAAGAACGTGGGCCAAGTTATTACTTTTAAGGCATGAGTAATAAAAAATATTTAATTATATTTAAGAACATTTTACAGCGATAATTAATATTGGTTTAGAGATCCTTAACTGTTTAAAAATAATTCGTTTAAAGCAAGTAATAATAGTGAAGCATAGAATGTAATTTATGTAAAAAAGCCATAAATTGATATCCCGATGGGAGACTTAATGACCTGCACCTTATGAGTTATTGGACATTCATTTATTTATAGTTAAACACAATTACGGGGTGATGAATGTCGCAATGGCATGCAGGCCGACACGTATCTTGCGGACTTTGCAATCGCTTGCATGAATGGCAAACGAAATTAGTTATTATCACACAATAAAAAACTGCGACTTACCTTTCTAACTTTTTATTTCGGCTAAATGTTTTTTTTTTCTTTGTGAAATATCGATGTCGTTGAAATAAGAGACGCACGACAGCGCAGTTTGTCGAATAACGATGCGCTTTGACAAAGGTTTATTGGCATCGTCAAACGTCTGCTCCTTCAGAACCTTTCATCGTAGTTAGTTTCCTTCGATGCTAATGGAGGATTTACTCTAACAAACACACCAAATATACATACGGGGGATGTGTGTGCCCTTCCTCTGTGCATGTTTATTACGTAAACGAACCAAAGTATGTATAACTCGTATAAAGAGATGGGAGCAGTGTTTGTTTATTTATATAAAGTTTTGAGCTGTTTCCTTATTTTCTTTGAAATTCCGCATTGTTAGAGCTACGTCTTCGGGGTTATTATTATTATTACTATTATAGTTGGCATGGACATTTTTAGATACATGCATACAAAACAAACTTTTTACATATTTTTACATCCTTATAATGATATGCGACTCATAATAATCTCCCATGTTACATGAAATAAAATTTATGCAATTAGACTTTTTTTGAAAAACACGAAGCTTATATATTTCTTTAAAAGCATAAAGCAGAGGAGAATTTCGCTCTTTATAAGAGAAAAAATTGAAGTTAAAAGTAATCGAGTTAGTGGCATAATGGCTATGTCATATCGTAGTACAGGTGACTGATGGTTGGTTACTCATCGTATGTGATGTCATGCGCGCATGACTGACGACCGCCGCGACATCCGTAAAGATAACAACAAAATGTACTCGTGAAAAATGAAGAACATGATACTGAATAACTTAAAGAACAATATGTATATATTGGATTCGCTTTGTTATATTACACAAGTTCTATATACCATGTCACCCACATCCTATGTCACCTATTATTATCAGAGTCGAGATTGTAAACATTCATTCCTCACACAGAATTTATTTTCCATTTCAAAAAATATTTTGAAACTCCTTTCATGTATTCAAATATATATATATATATATATATATATATATATATATATATATATATATAAATATTCAAATATTGTTAGATAATACTTTATACGTAATTCAATTAACACTTATTTATTTCTTCATCAAATAATTGGTTCCAAGAAAGTTCTTTACAAGATGACGCATATTCTAACTCTTCAAACGTATAGATTGTCCATTCTTGACTCTCCACTTTTAAAGTCTCAGCTGTCTTCTCTCGCCTATCTTAGTCGCTTATCCTAGTATTGCTAGTGTGTGTCTAGTGTTGTCTCTATACTATTGTCTGTGCAGTCTTGCAAGACTGGTCAAGCTAGTTCAAGCACTATTTGTCCAGTCTTTACTGCAAAATAGAGATCAAATAACAATCTAAATCTATTTCATAATTTAGGCATACGCACTGATATGTAAGCCATAAAAATAATAAAACACTTATCACCGTGATAAGTGTAGAAATTTATATAATTGTGAATAAATCATATGTTATATATTATTTTTATATATTACTAGTACATATCAATAATTTTTTTGTAGTGGAATAGTTGATTAGTATGGAATAGTTGTTGAGGGTGGAATAGTAGTTGAGGATGGAATAGTGTAGAGAATTTATGGCTGGACGCCACTGGTGACGCTGAAAGAACAATATGGTTTTCTATCTGGTGATTTCTCTGCCACTTGGCGGAATGCAACCCAGTCCAATGAAGGGAAAATATAGAAAATTTAAAGGTGGCGTTTTCATCGACACCTGAAGCCGCATGCGGCAGACTATAGTGAATTATAACTGTGCGGCCAGACTATACAGTGAAAACTCTTTAGAAAGCGATGCCAGTTTTTGAAAGAATACGCCATTCAAAACCCGTCCTTTTTTAAATTATACGAACTTCTGTGCAAATGAACGGATGCGATAGAGTCCTATAAAAATTCGATAAAAAATGTATATTATCACATAACCTTATTTTGATTCTAGAGTTCACGCTGTCGCGCATATGTCGTGTTCATTTATCTACCGCTACGCGATGTGCAACCTAATCTAACCTGGGTGCAACCAACAGTCCATGCCACATAATCCTATTTTGGATCGAGAGTTCGCGCTGCCGCGCCTATGTGGTCTTGTTTTATCTGCCGCTTCGCTGTGTGCAACCTAATCTAACCCGTGTTAAACCAGCAGTCCTTCCCACATTATCCTATTTTGGATCGAGAATTCGCGCTGCCGCGCATATGTGGTCTTAATTTATCTGTCGCTTCGCGGTGTGCAACCTAATCTCACTCGGGTTAGATAACCCGGGTTAGCAGGGCATTATCCTATTTTGGATTGAGAATTAGCTCTATCGCGCGTTTGTGGTCTTAATTTATCTGCCCCTTCGATCTGACTTGAAGATCCTGCTTCTATGTATAACCTGATCCTTATCCTTATACCTTACCTTATCGATTTAGTTCAAATCGATTTAGCTAAATATATTATCATAATAAATTTACATTGAATATGTGCAGAGTTAGTATACTTAATAGACTTAATAAGCTATGGATAATTAAATGTTATCATATTAAGAACATAAAATCGAATGTCGAAATCAAATATAGCTATGGATAATTAAATGTTATCATATTAAGAACATAAAATCGAATGTCGAAATCGAATATAATTGAATACAACTGATCATCTGCATGGCTCAAATATTATTATAATTATTTGAACACAACACTAAACATACGAATTAAGGCTGATTCTCATATACGCGATACTCGGCTTCGCGACGTCGCGCGACATCGCCTGCCAAATAATGATTACATTGTTTTAAATGAGCACATTCTCAGTATGGCTACGCGAGATTTGCTACAAATGGCAATGCCGCGCGCTGTCGCTAGGATTATTTCGTGAGCATTCTTTTACGTTTTGTCGCTCG
Organism: Phosphuga atrata; assembly: GCA_944588485.1. Lineage (NCBI taxonomy): Eukaryota > Metazoa > Arthropoda > Insecta > Coleoptera > Silphidae > Phosphuga > Phosphuga atrata. Next base: position 21,176,609 of record OX155905.1, read on the forward strand.
ACGTCGCATGACGTTTGACCAGTTTGTTTGTGATTTAATGACGGATTATGTCAAAAATGGCGTGTTGTTGAAAATTAGTGGAATATTTCATTTACTTGCTTTTTTTACAAAAAATTATAAGATATTTACCGAAAGAAAACTGTGAATCTTTCAAGTGGTTCAACACTCTGCCTAAATTTAGAATTTTGTTTCGTAAGTAACTTTTCAAATTTCAATAAGTTGATACAAATTTTCTTGAGAAATTCTAAAATATTCGTAGAATATCAATTCATCCTCTTGTAATTGTTTGAAGAGATTATGGAATTCTCCTTCTACTTGTCTTGTTCTTAAGGTCTGATGCACCCCATATTTTTCTTTTCCTCTTCTTTTCTTTCGATTTTTCATTTTCATAACACATGGCTACGACGAAAGAATCATCATCGAAACTTGACGAACCTAACATTTAACAAAATCTTAATTTAAGAAAATGTAACTTAAACTGAAATGAAGAGAAACTGCAGATTTGACACTTGTAGCAAAGAATCACGTAGGTGAGTGTCGCGTATATGAGAATCGGCCTTTAAGCGCCAGTAAATTAATTTTCAAATATCTGACAGGCCACTGGCTATACAAGTCTTGTATTTCTTGGCTTTTTTATCAAGTTATGTCGGTCTTGTCAATTTAATAGAAACCCTACTGTGATTCTAGTATTGTCAATCTTGTCTATCTGTGTATTCTCTTCTTCCTAGGATTGCCTAGGCTTGTATGTCCTTCCTAGGCTTGTATGGTGTGTCTAAAGCTGTCTGTGTAGTATTGTGTATCTAGTCTTGTCTGTCTATTCATGTCTCTATATTCATGTCTTGCTTGTCTATTCTTGTCTGCCTAGTTTTGTCTGTCCAGTCTTACTTGTCTAATCTTTCTGACTAATTTTGTATGTCTAGTTTTGTCTGTCTAATCTTCTCTCTCTAGTTTTGTCTGTCTAGTTTTGTCGGTCTAGCTTTTTTCTGTCTAGCTTTTCATGAGCAGTCTTGTCGATTTAGTCTTGTCTGAAAAGTCTTGTCAGTCTAGTCTTATCGGTCTAGTCTTGTGTGTTTGCCCTAGCCGGTGTTCGTATTATACGACGGGATCTTAAGATTGGAACTTCCACTGGCAGCAACGCCTATTGGCTTCGCTGACGACCTAGCTCTGTAGGTAACAATTAAAACAGAACAGGGGCTAATGGTAACGGAAAACCATGCAATAAAAAAATCTGCAACTGGATGAAGTTCAAAAACTTAGGTATATCTCGAACGACAACCGAGGCAGGTCTCTTCATTGGCCTCAGGAGGCACAGCCCGATCAAATTTTCGTTAGAAAATACATTAATATTCCCAAAAGAGCAGATTAAGTACCTGGGAATATTAATAGACAAAGGGCTTACTTTCGCAGCGCACAAAGCAGAAGCAGCAGCGAAGTTGATGAAGACGATGGCAGCTATGCAAAGATTAATGTCCAGCGTTGGGGAGCTAAAAATGGTAAACGGAGGTTGTTGGGCTTTGTTGTCCATTCTACTACGACGTATGTTGCTCAAATTACTTTCTTCGAAAAGAAGGTAACGCACACAAACTCGCAGCTGTCCAACGTAAAGTGGCCCTCCGTGTGTGTAGCTCATACCAAACAGTCTCAGGACAAGCCGCCCTGGTTTTGTCATCCATCCTGCCTATCGACCTAGTGGTAAAGGAGCGAAAAAAGCTTCATGAGGCTTGCTACAACACACTTGTAAAAAGACGAGTCACAGAAGAACTGCTGAAAGAATGGCAGGAACGATGGGAGTCAAGGGAGAAGGGCAACGAACAAAACCCCATATCCCGGGCTTATCCACATGGGTTAACAGAAACCACGGCGAAAAGAGTTACCACCTAACCTAAGTGCTAACAGGTGACGGCTATTTCAGAGACTACCTGTACACTCTGGACCGAACATCTCACAACCTCTTCGTGTATTTCGGAATAGTGTGAGCCACATAGTTTTCGACTGCTGCCGTTGGCAGGATCAAAGACAAACAGTTGAAATATATTTGAATAAACCGATCGGTCCAACAAGCCTCGTAAAGCAAATGTTGGAAAATAAAGACAAATGGTACAAGACCCAGGAGTGCATTTGTAAAAATTTGAACAATTAGGAGAAAGACGACAAATCTTTAAAGCAAATATAATTCTACCAGGCACTCGGAACGGGTGTGATTTTTCAGGGGGGGGCACTATCTAGTCTTGTCTGTCTGGTCTTGTCTATCTAGTCTTGTCAGTCTAGTCTTGTTTGTCTATTCTTGTCTGTCTAGTATTGCATATCAAGTCTTGTCCGTCTAGTCTTGTCTGTCTAGTCTTGCCTGTCTAGTTTTGTCTGTCTAGTTTTGTCTGTTTTGTCTTGTCTGTCTAATCTTGTCTGTCTCGTCTTGTCTGCCTAGTATTGGCGGTCTAGTCTTGTGTGTCTAGTCTTTTTTGTCTAGTCTTATTTCTCTAGTCTTGTCTGTCTAGTCTTGTCTGCCTAGCCTTGTCTGTCTAGCCTTGTCTGTCTAGTCTTGTCTGTCTAGTCTTGTCTGTCTAGTCTTGTGTGTCTCGTCTTGTCTGTCTAGTCTTATCTCTCTAGTCTTGTCTGTCTAGCCTTGTCTGTCTAGCCTTGTCTGTCTACTCTTGTCTGTCCAGTCTTGTCTGTCTAGTCTTGTCTGTCTAGTCGTGTCTGTGTAGTCTTGTCTGTCTAGTCTTGTCTGTCTAGTCTTGTCTGTCTAGTCTTGTCTGTCTAGTCTTGTCTGTCTAGTCTTGTCTGTCTAGTCTTGTCTGTCTAGTCTTGTCTGTCTAGTCTTGTCTGTCTAGTCTTGTCTGTCTAGTCTTGTCTGTCTAGTCTTGTCTGTCTAGTCTTGTCTGTCTAGTCTTGTCTGTCTAGTCTTGTCTGTCTAGTCTTGCCTGTCTAGTCTTGTCTGTCTAGTCTTGTCTGTCTAGTCTTGTCTGTCTAGTCTTGTCTGTCTAGTCTTGTCTGTCTAATCTTGTCTGTCTAGTCTTGTCTGTCTAGTCTTGTCTGTCTTGTCTTGTCTGTCTAGTCTTGTCTGTCTAGTCTTGTCTGTCTAGTCTTGTCTGTCCAGTCTTGTCTGTCTAGTCTTGTCTGTCTAGTCTTGTCTGTCTAGTCTTGTCTGTCTAGTCTTGTCTGTCTAGTCTTGTCTGTCTAGTCTTGTCTGTCTAGTCTTGTCTGTCTAGTCTTGTCTGTCTAGTCTTGTCTGTCTAGTCTTGTCTGTCTAGTCTTGTCTGTCTAGTCTTGTCTGTCTAGGCTTGTCTGTCTAGTCTTGTCTGTCTAGTCTTGTCTGTCTAGTCTTGTCTGTCTAGTCTTGTCTGTCTAGTCTTGTCTGTCTAGTCTTGTCTGTCTAGTCTTGTCTGTCTAGTCTTGTCTGTCTAGTCTTGTCTGTCTAGTCTTGTCTGTCTAGTCTTGTCTGTCTAGTCTTGTCTGTCTAGTCTTGTCTGTCTAGTCTTGTCTGTCTAGTCTTGTCTGTCTACTCTTGTCTGTCTAGTCTTGTCTGTCTAGTCTTGTCTGTCTAGTCTTGTCTGTCTAGTCTTGTCTGTCTAGTCTTGTCTGTCTAGTCTTGTCTGTCTAGTCTTGTCTGTCTAGTCTTGTCTGTCTAGTCTTGTCTGTCTAGTCTTGTCGGTCTAGTCTTGTCTGTCTAGTCTTGTCTGTCTAGTCTTGTCTGTCTAGTCTTGTCTGTCTAGTCTTGTCTGTCTAGTCTTGTCTGTCTAGTCTTGTCTGTCTAGTCTTGTCTGTCTAG